>PVJO010020965.1:0-30899 GCA_004026905.1 Hystrix cristata | reverse complement strand
AACCCAACGGGCAGCCAGAGACCCAGAAAGACCTCTAAAAACCCACAGAGGCCAGCCTCCCAGGCAGAAAGCAGAGGCAGGAGAGTACAGAGATGTCTTGGAGGCCCAAGCAAAAGATATATGGCTCAGGGTCTTCCAAATAATGAAAAACACTGTGCTGCAATGTAATTTACAGGCAATTTTTAGTTATTTGAATTAACAGAGATGAAGACTAAGTAGACAGGATGTTAGAATAGATGAAATTATTATCAAATACAAGATACTATTCCCAATGATTATGTGGCATAATTGTGTTTGTTTTTAAACATCAGACTCACATAAAGTGTAGCTCAATATAAGTGTTCCAGCAATTGAGATGGGAAGTGGGGGTGACGAGAGGAGAATAGAGGCTAGCTCAGTTCACACAGGTAATTTGATCTAGTGTGAAAAATTACCCAGCAATTAGTCATAGCAGACGACTGAGCACAGATAATTAAAAATTAACTTCACTTGAAGTCATAGATTGATATTAATAGCTTAATATGCTGTTTGATCAATCATATTTTTCAAGTCCATGACATAATAGAAAGTTCTCATAAACAGGAATGTTGGTGTTTCCTAATCAGGACCTGAGTGACTATACTTTACGACACTTAATTAGATATTTGATTCAATTCCCAAGACACTGCTTCTGCAGGTGGGTATCCATAGGTTGCATTTTCATATCAAAAAAGACACTTAATTAGATATTTGATTCAATTCCCAAGACACTGCTTCTGCAGGTGGGTATCCATAGGTTGCATTTTCATATCAAGTATAAGCATTTTAGCTTGTGAAAACTATAGGCTAAAGTTTATTGAGCTGTGCTACAAACTAATAAAATCAAAATGCCCTTGTTAGGCAGTAGGCCTGACATCTGGTATCATGTCGGCGCTTCATCTTGGCCGAGTCTTTTGACCCTTAATAAAACGTAAGAAAATGTCTTTGCCCTTCTCAGCCTCTCACAGAAATACATGTTGAGCAATTACTGCTCTCCAAGCACCATGTTTATCTCCTTTACGTATCACAACGACCCAAGAAGTAGGTACAACAGTTTTCTCCAGTTTAACTGATGAGAAATCTGAGTCACACTAACATAGGTTGAGTAAATTACCTATAAATGATACAGTAAGATTTGAATCCAGATCCTGTTCTTACTACAAGCAATATATTATAATGCTATATTTTTTCTCTGGCCTCGTAATAGTCTTTTGAGATCTGAATAAAAGGACATACATTAAAACAGCATATAAATTGTTACATAAATGTGCTGATTTTCATATTATACTTTCCAATATTCAACACTACTATTTCCTAAGGATCCCTTTTAAAAGAGATCATTCATTCTCACATAAATATTTTTTATCATGTATTAAGAGTTTTTAGTCTTCGTGAGAGTGAGACACAATTTACAAATACTGGACTGTAGGCCAGCACTCTTCAGATAGTTAAGAATATAAAACACTGTCAGAAATATGAAGTTTAGAAAATTCAAAATATACATCTTTCCCACTAGGCTTATAGAATTTAGCTAGTCGCACAGCAGAATTAAATTACTGCTGCAGTAAACTGTTGACGTACACAAACTGAAGAGAAACATTTCCTCACACTCTTGTGAGTGTGCAGCACATCACTGGCCTTGTCTTGCTGTTATGGTGCATATCTTAATTCTTAGTACAAGTATTCTTTGCTCAAACATGCACAGCCCACTTTTCTGTAGAAGAGACATTAACCCTAAAACAAAATAAATCTCTAGCTGTACATATGGATAAAACTCCAGAAGCCTAAAAGAGTCATGCTGAAAACACTAAAACAGCATGCAGATGTGTTTTCTTATGGAAAGCTCAACTCTTTCCACCCCTCTTCCAGTTCACTCTTCACTTGATACAGGAAATGCATCCTTTTAACAGATAATACTGCTGGGTGTGCTTTTCTTTCCCTATCACTGTCTCAAAGGAATTCCCCCACTTCCTACTCCCTCTCAAGGCCAGGGGAGTCTGTTCAGAGTCTAACAGCAGCATCCTCCCAGCTTCGGGATCTGTCGTCTCAACAGACAGAGCGACAGGACGGGGCACCAGCAGATGCCGCCTGCACAAAGCCCCAGCTCGGTCTGGGGATGACGTCACTGCAACACGTGACTTGGTGAAGACACACGTGGTCATGTGTAGTTTTAGCCAAACCGTGTTTTTTGCTTTCACTTTTCTCATCACAATGTTGCCTGGTTCTTTTGCTCCATTTTATTTTTATTTCTATTATACAAATTTCTGGGATTTACTGTGATAGTTTCGTAATACATATATTGTGACTTGATCGTATCTATTCATGCTTCTTCTACCGTAATACTGGCCAGACCTCATCCCACCCATCAGTCCCTCACATTTCCTCTTCTTCTTTCAGGTTGACTTTTTAAATTTATTTATTAATTTGTTTGTTTAGTTTTCACACAGAAAAGAAAACATGAAATGCTTCTCTTTCATTCAATCCATTTTAATCAAGTATCTCCTGTCTGCCCAGTTGTGGGGACTTGGGAATTACAAAATTTAAATTACATTTCCCATCCCCCAAAATATTTTAGGCTCATAATATTTATACATTGATTAAGGAGTAAGATGAGCTACACTAAAGAATAAAAGTTATACACTCTCACACATAAAATTAGGAATTCATAAACTAGAATACTGAGGGGGGGTTGATGACACAGGTATGAGCCAGGCCAAGTTTGAAAGGCAGAATCTGGACTGGGAAAAAGGAGAGAAAGATTTTCTGGTTTTTCGTGTGGATGACGAAAGGATCCTAGCAGAGAACACTGGTGATCTGGTTATATTTGTCTGGCACAAGCTAGTGGGATTATTTTCTGTGGTGGTTGAGGTAAAGAAAGGGAACCAAAGGATCTGATGATGACCCAGACAAAATCATCTCAGTGGTAAGTGTTAATGACAACAGAAACACAATAAAGAGAAAAGAAGTTACCATGAGACTGTGCAAAGGAGCCTTTCTGCTCTTCTCACCCTGCCTGGAAAGCCCACTTATTACTCACAGGTCAGTTCTAACATTCCACTTGGTACAATCTTCTTTAAATTTTGCCATTAACCTCCTTCAGTTCACCTCTGGATGCAATTAAGATATCGTTCATCTATATGAAAGTCCGTGGCTAACTCTAGGAGGTCACTGGGAATAAAAAAGACACCTGATGGCTATGTGGTCAGTAAGAAAAGGGTATGCTGATTTTTAGATAACACGGTCCTGTGTCCAAGCGGTCCAGCAAATAGTGCTGCTGTGTACAGAAGCAGTGAAATAAGCTACACTACAAAGTTGTTAACTGAAAAGCAATCAATGAATTTTGAAACTTAGAAGGGACTCCAAATGCAATTTAACTGCATTATCTTGTGACATTTATCCATTACTATTGATGGATCAAAGTGTTTTCTTCATGTGCTGAGCTAACACAGATTAATTACTCCAAAACCCATTTAAAAATCAAATCAAAGGAGACTGCATTGTGATTGTTTAGATGTAATCACAGAGGCAAGGAAAGAAAAGAGTAGCACTGGTTAATGTGTCTAGTTTATTTTTTCTAAAAAATATGCTGAATTTAACCTCCCCCCCAAAAGAAGTAAATGTAAGACTGGCAGGCAAAATTTTTCATTTGCTGCATATTGTGCTCAGAAAATAACATAAAACAGAAATTTGATTTCAAAGGTCTCTGGGACTTGCCGAGTAACAGCCTCATTAGAAGTCTTTAAAATAAATTTCATATAAAGGTGTGTTAATGTATTTTTAAAAGATTGCTTAAAAATTCGAAGAAGTAAAATGGTTTGCAAGATTTAAAATTTTCATTTATCCGATTATAATAGGTACTTTTTCTCATGGATATCCACTGAGTGGCAGCCATTTTGTTTGGACAGGCCTTACCAGTATTTCCGGCCTGGTGTGGGTCCTCATTCATCTACACCTTTAACGACACTCACACTCGTACTTGCCTTGTTTGTTAAGGTGAATTAGATCTACACCAATGAATGGCCACAGCGATTGTTCTGGCCTTGAAGAGCTCTCTTTGGTTCTATGGTACCCACACTGCCCCAGGGTGCGGTCTCAATTTGTTTCTGGCAGGATCCTCTCATGGCCATGAGGGAAATCAGCCTCAGACCAAAGCCAGACAAACTCTAGATAGCAGAGGACAAGGTGAAGAAAAATCAAGTTCTGGATGACAGCTGTCCACTTGACCGCCCCCAGTCCTGACATCTGATATGCCTCTAGATTACCCAGGAAAATGCGCTAAATAATCCACTTGAAATTGTAGCCAGGTCACATCCTATTTTCTGTCAATTCTGCCCCCAAATATTTTAACAATGTATTAGTCAGCTTTCCTATTGCTAGACAAAATATCTAACATTTGCTACTAAAAAAAAAGGAGAGGTTTCGTTTTGGGGGATTTAGTCCATAGCTGTCCAGCTCCAAGGAAGAAACAGCACCATGGAAGGGCCTAGTAGTAAACAGTGGCTCATGCAGGCAGCCAGGAAGCAGTGCGAGGCCAGAGAAGCCAGGGCGAGAATGCACCCTTCCAGGCCACACAGCCAGTGACCCACTGACAAACTTGGTGTCTTAGAATCCCAAAGAAACCAAGCAAAACATAAATGAAGAAAATTATATGTTAATAAACGAGGATCTAACTTTTACTGGAAAACTAAAAAATCAGCCGAGAAGTGGGCAGGTACCAGAGTAAAGGATAAAAGTGTGGAGTGTGAGTAAGACACAGTTAAATTCCTGACTCGATATCGTTTAGCTGTGTGACCTTGTGAAAATTATATAAACTCTCTAAGATTTAGTCCTTTCAGAAAGATAAGAAAAGGATGACACTATAATTTTCAAAGGAAATTAAGAGGATAGTGCGAGATAATGTGAAAGAGTTTAATTATTTATATATGGTTTCCTTCCAATGTATAGCATCCAGCTCAGAAAGATGAAGACTGCATCATAAAACCCCAATTCATTTTCTTAAGAAAAGCTTTCAACTTTTTATTGTCGATATTAAAGAACAGAATTTATAGTTTCTACAACCTACAACCCAGCTTCCATATATGTCTTCGGCCTCGTCTCCTACCTGCCTCTACAAACTCCTTTTGCCCAGGAACCTACCATCCTGCCTTCCTGAACATGCCGTTCCCTGTGTCTCTCACATGTAGCCACTTACATGTCCTGGTTCTTGCTACTCCTCCTCTAAGGCCCCAGGGTTCTCTCTCTCTTTTCCCCCAACTAACCATGTCTTTATATAAATGGATATTATTATTTTAATTGACTACCAATGTCTTGACTCCCAGTTCAAATGCCATCTCTTTTATGGGAACTCACATACCAACACTGATGATAACCTCTCATTCTCTACAGCCCTTTATTTGCAACTTATTTGCCCTTAAAAGCAAAACAAAACATTGCATAATGGTCACAGGTGTAGGCATCCTGTTTCTCTTACTGACACGCAGGAGCAAAATTTTGTCTGGTAACATCCTATTTCCTCAAGATGCTAAAAGGAGACAATTCACAAATAAGTATTTTAGTAAATATTGCTTCAATTAATTGGCACCAGTAATCCAAGGAGAAAATGGCTAACTGCACAGGGAGAAATGTTACAAGCTGTATGTGTAATGATGAGAATAACTAAAATGAAGGAATAATTATTCCAGTGCTGATTGCCAGCAAATATAGAGTGTGATTGAGGAAGGAAGGATAAGATTTGGATTAAGAGAAAGTAACCTGAAAGACATTCCTGGTAGAAAAACGTGCAATCAGTAGCCTTCAGGAAGAAATGTGCTTCTTTGGCGGCGAAGGCAGGAAAGTTACCCACCCTGACAATCATACGGGTCATGCTGGACAATGGTAGAACATAAGAATTGTTAAGGCCGAGCAGGTTTGAAGCTTTGACCCTCATACTGTAAATATGAGGGATCTGCTACATTCTGGAGAAGTCACTGGTAGCATAACATAAATGATAAAGAAAAAGGTGTTAATTATATGTTAACATCAATATCAAAGAAAAAGTGAGCTATTAAAAGTAAATCTGAGAATTTGAGCCTGGAAGATGGGGGAATTCATATTCCTGACAGAAATGAATATAACCACAGATATGCCCTAGTTAAGCAGACGAGATGGCAAATTCTATTTTAGTCTTGAATCGAAAGGGAAGAGGAGAGAGTCGATACCTTCAGAGCAAGTGCGTCTCTGAGAGACGGCTCTGTGCAATCACCACTGAGATACAACATTTCTAATCTCCGTGCACAAGAGAATCTAGCCATCGGACGTTCCTTTCCTCTAAGGGAGATCATTCCATCTTCCTACAGAAAGGCAATGTGTTTTCATTAGTTAAGAATTTACTGTAAAACATGATACAGGGGTTGGGGACGTAGCTCAAGTGGTAGAATGTTTGCATAGCAAGCACAAGGCCCTGAGCTCAATCCCCGCACCTCCCCCCAAAACAAAACAAAACAACATGATACAAACATAGACTTGCAAATGCTGCACAGCCCCTCAGTCTAGCCTGAATCGTGGTTAAATTGTAAGTGATATAATCACAGTTCACACATTCCTCACCCACTAAAAGCAAAATACAACCTGTCGTTCTATGGGTGAAATAGTCAAACATACAGGAATTCGCTGCCAAGATGAGAGTATCTCTGTGAGATGGAATCTCTCATTTCAATAGTGAAGGGTTGGCTGGAAGAGGCAGAATGGCAATAGTGTAAGTTTTCTTGAGTGTAAGAAAACATTTACAGGGAGACAGTAAGAAAACGGTGACCATGATGGGAGACATCAGATCCCTGTCTGGACAGACGGCATCACACTGCAAAGTTCCAGGGAGTAGCATGCTAGAAAGCCACCAGAATGATGTCCCCAGAAATCCCAGGAATGTCCACCATATTGGCCTTTCCCCAAACCCGAGCTCAGCTGTGAGACAACAGTGTATTTTCTAGGGCACGTTTCATCTCCTTGTTTGTGTTTTTGTTTTAAATCTGCCTGTTTCAAGACAGGTCTAGACCTCCACTTTCCATACTCAGTGCCTAGACTTCTGGGAATTTAAACACACTGGATCTTCTAATCCACAGTTTCTCAAATTTAGTAAGGGGAAAGGGAGCATCCATGGAATACTGAAAATTGAAAAATTGTATGTACGCACACATTTATTCACCAAAATGTCATGTGTTTATGGGGGGGATGTTTATCTATATATTTTCAAGGAGACATATTGTAGAACATCTACTTCGAAGACAATGACTTTATAACTAAAAATATTGAAACCAATGTTTCTGGTTTTTTACCACAATCTATTTCACTCCAAATACGTGTCAAATTAAATCACGGTACATTAAGCAAATTATGATTTATGGTAATTTAAATTAAGAAAATGCAGAATTCACTTGACTTTTGAAAATTCAAAAGTATTTAGGCCCAAGCAATCATATTTCAAAAATCTTTGCTCTGAGTATACCATTATTGTAAAAATTCACCCACGATAAAAATAAAGCAAATAGTCAATGAAAAACTTATTTCTCTATAATTCTCTATTAAATTTGCATAACATTTTAGTGTAGCATTCAGTAATGCTGCCTTAATATAGCTATATTTGAGTGAAAAACTTTGGAGTGGTATAATTAAATTTAGCTCTTTAGGATTCCCATAATAAATGATTTGATTAAATAGGATTCTAATCATTCTCACTAACAACGACAAAAAAACAAGAAAGCACAACATGCTACCATTCTTTGTACAAATGGTATTTAAATAAAAGCATGAAACATTAAATATAAAACTGCATCTGAATGTATTCTATAATAAGGCAATTTTATGTTATCAAAACAATACCTAGAGCATTGAATCCATATTATTAACGTGAACTGAACTGCTTTTGTACGATGTGTTTATAATTCAATTTGTAAATCAAGTTTCACATTGCCATAAACATTGTAAACAATGATACACATATGTAACACATAACAGAGTAATTTAAATTCACACTGCATAAGCATTCATCTATTTTCTATTAATAGAAATAAATACCTTAGCTACATCTGAGAAACGCTACTCTGGAAGATCTAGGTCCAAAGAATCGACGGCAGCAGACCAACAAGTGAGAGGCACACAACTTCCAAGTCCTCCTCTACAGGGATGCGCCCATTCATTCATATTTTCTGAGTGGCTATTGAGTGTCGGACACTAGCTTTATATAGATGACCCAGATAGACATGTTGCCCATACTCAGGGAGATTATAATCAAATGAGGCAGACAAGTAATTAACAAGGGAAGAAGGAATTTTTTTAAAACTTCCGATTGGATCCAATGTAGGTTGCCGCAAGTGGGAGGACGAGGTGGGATTAGCTGGTCTTCAGGAGCCTCCCAGAGGACACAGTGGACATCAGTGGCAAAGGTCAGGACCACAGGAGAAGGAAGAAAACTTACAAGTCTCCAGTGTAGATGCTGAGCATGTCCAAGGAGGTAAAAGACCAATATGACTGGAAACACTGAGCAAAGAGAGTAGCAGGAGCTGCGTTGCCAGAAGTAGGCAAGAAAGACCATGCAGAGCCTTAGACGGCACACTCAGGAGTTCTCATTTTACCCCGAGTGGAACAAGAAGTCACCGAGGAGTGTAAGCTGTAGAAACGCATGACCTAATTTTTATTTTGAGAGTCTCAGGTTGAAGCAGGTGAGAGTTAGATACTACTGACACGAACACTGAGGACTCCCAGAAAAGGACAGAGCCTCACTTGCTCTTGACCAATGATGCCTTCAAAGGAGCCAGAGCCAAGGTGATGTTCGCAAGCATGTTTTAGGTTCCAGTTTAGTTGCAAAAATGATCAAAATTATAATTCTTTACCTCAAACATTCTGCATCTCTCGAGAGTTTGAAAATTTCTCAAAGATCCAGAAACAGCGGACTTGCATTCCCACCCAAAACCAGCGGGCTGGGGCTGAACAGCAGCTGCTCCAACTCTCTGCTGCAAGGACCTGCACTTCCGTGATTACCACAGTTCTCTACTCCTTCACTGCCTGAGACCCATCAGACTTCCTTCACTTTCCTTACTTTCATTATATCTTTATAGGGACTCCAGCAACTAACCGTCTCAGGCCTTAGGGGCTGTCTCCCGCGCTGCCTCAAATCCTCAGGATCAACAGTGCCTAACTTGACCTGTCTCCACTTGTCAACCCAGGCTGCTTCCTCCATCTGTCCTTCCGAGACCCCACCCTGGCAGGAAACATGAACAATCTCATTTACGTGCTCATTTGTAGTCTAGTCCTTAGATTCGATTCCACGGCCATCATCCCAGGTCGCAAGATCACACATTCACAAGGTTTCTCTCCAGAGATACCCACACTTGGACTCTGCACTATCTACATCTACTGTTCAATGGCCCCTTGGAGGGGGAGGATACTGCATATACAGTTGAACACTTTAGAATAAAATATATAATGTTCAAAGTGCTTCGTAATCGAAGTATAAACTTAAGAAGAAATGCATGATTCTTATTATAATATGCAGCTTCTTTGGTTGAGATTAATTGAAGCCTGTTTTTAGTTTTATCTCTCTTCTCTCGTTTTCCTAGAAAGTACGTCAAAGATGTTAAGTCATGAAAAATGCTTCTAAAAGAATGTAACAGCATTTGGTCAGAAATTTGAATTTGTTTGTTGCTCTAACTCCAGCACCCAGAACAACTGTATGTGGTTAGAGCCTCACAAAAGTTTTTGCCTGTAGATGAAAGTCGGGTCACTGGACACACAGTGCAGTATTGTGTTTTGTACATACGAAGCAACAAAATAGAATACAAGTTGTACTTTGAGACACGGTCTTCAAAAGAATGGAAACATAGTCTATGCCACTTATTTCCCCAAATATTATCCATTTCCTACCTGTGTACTATGGTTTCTAGCTCACATGTTTTCCTAAATCTGTTCATATTCTTAATCTGTACCATCCTGAAGAATAATGACATTTGCCCATCCCTTACCTCCTGATAAAGCCAAGGTTTCTCTTGGTTCTGGGCATACTGTTGAAACAGGTTATTGGGTACCACATTTATGAATGATGAAATACTCTGGGGAATGTTTCCTAGTAGGAAAATATTTTATCAATCACTAATCACTATACATGAAAAAGAGTTATCCAATTATCACTGAACCCAGGTCTGAATTGTACCACCCAACCACATGCACATTCCTTTTCTCTTTTTCTCCCTAAATGAAACTTCTTGGACTTCATCACACTCAGTATGAAATTAAAGTCTTGTGGCCCATTAGCGTTACCTTTGTCAATATTACATAGCAGATGGCATACCTGTGACTCTTCTTTCTCTTTAGCATGACCCAGTACAGACAACTCTAACTCTTGACAAATTAATACTGCTGCTCTATTTCTTAACAAAATAATGAACAAACAGCCACAAGAGTTAGAAGCATGCTTTGTTAAGCTTAATTGAATAACCATCTTATTTTGTTGCTTGCAGGAAATAAATGGCCAATAAACTAAATTTATACAGTGACCTGATTTCTAAGACTTGCTTAAAACACAAAGACTCTCATATGACCATTTTATAGTCATAGGGCATTTTACTTTGTTAAATAATATCTTAATCAGTGTGCTGCAATGTGCACTAACTCAAATGATTTTATGAGAAAATAATTTGTCAGAAGTCAACAACTTTAGATTAGAGATAGAAATAAAGTCACATGAAAGGCCAAATTGGGGCTATTTTGGATCTGTTAGCCTTATGATGGGATGTTTTAATTTATGCATTATAGAAATCTTGTTACACCACTCTGCCTATAATTGCAACAGCTCACAATCCTCGCCTGGTCTTTGGTTTCATTTTGTCTGAAAAAACTAGTAAAAGTCACTTTATGTAACTGGTGATTTGTTGGGGCAAACTCACTTTAAAAACTAATAGCTGATTATATTCCATCTCATTGCATTACTAATAGCTGCAATGAAATAAAACCCACAATAGTCATAATCAAAAGACTTTAGTGAGTTTTAAATTATCAAGTAGAATGATGTATATCATCTCTATGAAATTTTCCATTTCTCCTAGTTGTCCATATGAAGATAAAATTGGTATTACATAAAATCCCTTCCTCCAATTTTTCACTGAGGCCTCCCCTGCCACCTAATACCCAGACAGTTGCCTATCTAGTATCCATTTCTTTACTGAGCATCCCAGTTTTCTCCAGGAAAACAGTGTGCTTAGCATTAGGCAATGGATCACATTCAATACAAAGGAAACGTACAGTCCTAATATCGTGCCCCAGTTTCTAGGCCTCAATCGTGACTTGGGTTTCCCACTTTGGGTAATGAGACTTGGGAGAAGTCACTGGAGGAGTACTTAGTAAACTTTCTCCCCTGATGAAAAAGACTCGGTGTGATGGCACTACCTGCCACCCTCCCTGCTGCCTGGAATTCATAGCTAATAAATGAAACTCCAAAAACTATCCTATAACTATAAAGAAGGAAATAAGACTATGGATGGCACAGTAGGAAGACAGCTCCTAGATGCTAGTTGCATCTATTGAGTTCTGTGTGAAACCCAGCAGAAGGCCTATTTCCTCCTCAGTCTGAGAAAAATCAATTCTCATGTGATTACTATACCTACTGAAGTCTTCTCTGACTTACAGCTAAATGCCTAATAGACACAAGTGTCTTTCTATAAAATACCTCAAGACTTCTCAAAAATCATCCCTTGTTCTTTCTCTCTACTATAGCTCTCAAACACTTTATATTGCAACCACCCAAATTATTTATCACTCTCTAAATTCTATCTGTATTTAATTTTAAGTTTTTTCTTTAAATGGTTCTTCCCCCATCACTGAAGTCCTTTTCCATCTTCATTTTTTCCTCATCAAAAATTTTGTTAGTACAGGCATATTTCATGACTCGGCAAATCCACTCCTAGGGATACTTTCTTAAAAAATGCACATAAATGTCCACCAAAAGACAAGTACATAATAACTCCAGACTGGGAACAACTCAAATGACCATCAGTAGCAGAATAAGAAATATATGGTATACTGACATCAACAAAAATGAACAAACTACAGCTGCATGCAATGTCATGGATGGATCTCAGAAATAGCATTGAACAAAGCATTCAGACACAAAGGTACTGTATTATTTCATTCATTTAAAGTTTTAGAACAGTTAAACCCACCTATATTGTCAAAGCAAGATAATTGTATCCCTTGGAAAGGTAGTAACTGGAAGCAGACACAATAGGAGGCACCAGGCTGCTGGTGACATTCTGTTTTCAAAACTATGTGATAGCTACATGGGTGAATTCACTTGTATAATAACATTAAGCAGTATACTTATAATTTACACACTTCTCTGTATGTACTAAAGTTTTGAAAAATAAAATGTTTACCCATGCTAAAAACATATCATTAATATAAACAAATTTCTTCTATTAGTCTTCCTGTAATTTCTTCTTCATTTCAGTTTAATCTTTTCCTATCTGACTCTCCACAGACTTGCGTCTATACTCACCCTATACCACACAGCCTGGGCTGCCCTGTATTCTTGTGCGTAAATTCCCAGTCTTTCCCATAAAACTATGGTCTCTCTGAAGGCAAGGATGTCACCTGTCATGGTGTATTGCTATGCACCAAACGGTCAGTAAACACTTGTGGGCAGAATGCCATTTCAACACAGCTTCCTGTAAAATACATGTACTAAAAGTAAGTTCTTTGATGTTTTGTGTTTTTGAGATTTCATAATCTAATGATATGAACACTGGAAATTTTGAAGGCACCTGTATTGTAGTAGAAGGCGCACTGGATTACGTATGTCATGACTTTGCTTACAAGTCTTCACCTGCCTCTTCCTTAAGTTGTGGAAATTTATCTAATCTGCCTCTTATTTAATTTTATTTAAATCTGCCTCTCTGATTTGCAGTTTCTTCATCTGAAACATGGGAATAATGATGTTTGCCTCACAGAAATGATATGTGTCTTAATAGAACTGATGTACATGTTTTTTTTTAAGTCCAAAACAATGAACTATAAGCATTGTTCCTCAGTGTTGTACAGAAGTATTCGCTAGCCTTTTTCATATCATGGCACAAATAAAATATTACAGTTATTGTATAACACACTAGAGCAAAACAAAGCAGGGCTTCTTAGGGCTGGAGAATACGTAGCCACGCACATAGTTGGCAAAGCTGTGTTCTGAAAAGACGCTCATTAAAATATAAAATTCTGACTCAAAGGGGAGCAAGGTGTTTGTCTCTCCTTCAAGCAGCATGGATATATCCAATGGTGCACTGAGGTCAAACGCAAAAGGCGCATCTATGAGATCCATTGTTCTAAGCATTGTCTGGAACCAACAAAGAGTGTCACCCATCAAGAGCGTTACCAAGTTCACTCGTACCACAGATGAATGGTGGTACGAGTTCCCACACGTGAATGTGGGATTTTACATTTATTTGCATTTGTGTGGACCTTTTTGTACCATCATAGGAACACAAACTATTTAAATCGCCTTCATCTATATTGCACATCTCTCATGAGTATGAATTTGTAAACATAACCAGTATTTAGAAAGAAATAAATACTTATTTCACACTCTTTATTATTCACGTTTTAAAATCAAGGGATACACTGGGCATGGTGGTGCACTTCTACAATCCCAGCCCTCTGGAGGCTGAGGCTGAGGCCATGAGTTCGAAGCCAGACTGGGCTACTCAGTGAATTTGAGGCCAGCCTGAACTACATAGTAAGACCCTGTCTCAAAAAAATCAATCCATCAGTAAATAAAAATAAAGTCAGGATACATATCATTAGTATATAAATACAACCAGATTCATCCATTTTCTAATAAAATATTTTTCAATTATTTAGAAAAAAATCATACAAACATATACACCAGGAGTTGGTGTTTTTTCTCTGAAATTACTGAGATATTACTAGGGATTGGGGAGGGCAGAGAGGAAGAAATGATTATCATACATTACTTTAGGAGAGTTTGTTAAAAGAGTCTTGCTTCTTTGATATATCCTAAAACATGGTATGAAAAAATGATTTGACACACTTTTTATTGATTCACAAAGCAAAAAAAAAAAAAGGATAATGATTATAGGTGAGAACTAAATGAAGCCTTTAAAATTTATGATTATTTGAGAAAAAAATCACATATTAATTTTACAGTTACTATTGCTGGGACTAAGATGAGTTGGGTTTTTTTTTATTTTTTAGTGTTGTGGTTAAAGGAAAAATAACAATAAGAGAACATACAAATACAGTCAAATTATACAGCAAGTGTGTGAATTTCTAGAGTTTGGGGTTATGTTAGCTGATATTCGCTCTTTAGGAAAAGCTTCCCTTCCTTCTGGGTCAGTTCCAAAAGACTATTTCTACTCATATTCAAGAAGGTAGAGCTATAAAGTCACACTCTAAGATAAAATTACGTCCAGGAAAGCTAAAAATAATGACCTTGACCTGCAACTGTGCGAATTATAAATTTAGGAGATCAGTGGAAATGTGGAGACTTAAGAGTTTGCCCCGGACTTTAGACGGCGGAAGTCCTGGTCTCAGCCTCCCCTCTGGGACTATGTGCCCCTGGACGGAGCAGATTGCTTCCTTGAAACACAAACGCTCCTCTGTCAAAGGACTGAACTGCCTCTGAAGTTCCTCCCCACATCATCCACCAGTGAGTCAAGGCACAAAACATTAGGTCTGCATCAGAAGCACAGTCAGCTGTTAAGTATGTCAAATGGACTTAGTGCTCAGTAAGTAGCCTATAAACTGTTGGTTTTCCCCGTACTCAGAGGTATATGTTAAAGGTTTTATTATTTTACAGTGAATTTGACCCCTTGGAGGAAGATACAGGGTGATATGAAGAGACCTCTGTGGCTGACTTTATTTTCAGGTCATTTGGAAGAGATCAAGCTACACACCAGAGATACTGCTCTGACCTCGTGCCTGGGACAGAATGACAGAACGACAACAGTGATTAAAGGCTTCAGAATTGAAATGGCAGACTCTGCTTTCTGAGATACTTCTGAAGGGAACTCAAAAATCCCTTCTACTGCCTGGCATAACCAAGCATACCTTGCATCTCAGCATCCTCACCAGCTTCCTATCCAGCCCGCACGGCAGCCCAGAATATTTCCTAGCTCCTTCTCTCCCAGCACCTCAGTTTTGACACAGTATATTAGAGCTAGAAGACTCGCATCTCTTCTGGCTCTGCTTCGCATCAGACGCTGAAATCTCTCCCCTCGCCCTGCAGTCATCGGCACCTGCTTGTGCACTCAGAGTCACTGCGATGTGACCAGCAGCTTAAACATTCGCTTGTGCGTTCTGTACAACCGTAGCCATCGCATTCCTCTTGAATCCGGAGCTGCTTTCAAGTTCAATCTATGCAAACTACGTCTACCCCTCTGAAATCACTCCACTCTCATATTCTAATTTATTTCCTCTTCTCTAGCCGAAATACTTTCACCAATGTTACTGTTTCCCTGGAAACAATGCCACTCCTCTTCCAGTCATCAACTCCCAGGTGCAGTCTGGTGCCTGACACCCAAGACAGGACGTAATCGCCTCCTTCCCGCCTGCGATTGTTTTGCCCTCGGCCTGAAGTACAATGAGACAATCTCTAATATCATTTTACTACCTCTCTCCTGTTAGATTTCTTCCAGGATCTGTGGAGTACAGACTGAAATCTAGCTGTAGCCCAGAGAGACAGAGATAGAGAGAGATAGTGACCAGGAGACCAGTGAAGGTCTAGGGCTTGTCCCTATCTTTGAAACCACTATAAGAAAAAATGGGGGAATGACATTAAACCATAATTTTTACAGTCTCTCTTGAACCACAATCCAAACACCAGCCTAACCTCTGAGGAAATCTTAATAAAAATAATACTGAATAAAGAAAGCTAGACACCAACATACACATTCATATAGGTATGTGTTTGTATGTAAATACGTCCATACATAAAATGTCCATAATACACATTTTAATCAGTCTCACTTTGCATCATCACGAATACATACATACATATATATATATATATATAGTCAGATGAATATAAAAATCTTTCTCAATCATAAATCGTATTCCACTAAACGGACCTCTACACCTCTACTGTGGAGGCAGGAATGAATTAGCAAACTCAATTTCATGTAAACCCACAAAGCTTGTCAAAATTCACAGTTTATAAACTAAAGAGCCCAAAGTGTAACCAAAGTCTTTGGAGGTTCGATCCATTTTCCCTTCACACCACTGTTTGTCCTAAATAATCCACTGTCTGAACATCTAGTTTGGTTCTAAAGCTCAATTTATCAAGTGTAAATCTTAATGGTCCTTCTAACCCAATTACCCGAATGTGTCTCAGCTACATTTGGCAGTCTCATGGCTATTTCTGTATATACTTTCACGACCGGAAGCCATATGATCCTCACTTTTTAAATGGGTAACCCCTTGTTTAAATTCCTAATCAAAGTTTTTTCTAATCACAAATTGTGAGAGCTAGACACTTCCCTAAATACCACCCTGTAGAAGCCCCCTGGCCTCCAAAAGCCATCAGCAGCCTCCACTCTCCAATGCTAATTCCGTTTTTTGAGAGGAGAAATCCAAAACCAAAGAAAGCCAAAGCTAAGAGATTAAACATGTACAAAAAGTCAAACTTCCCAGGCCTGTCTTCGGTCACTCCAAACTAACAGACTCCTTTAGTTGGCCACACTTTGAAAATTGCTCAAAATAAATGATCTCTCAGATATCGCTAAACACATTGGACCTTCCCGGCCCATGAGAGGGCTGGTGTAGGACAATCTGTCTACTTTAACGTGTCTAATGTGACTCAAGTGCAGCTGTCCGACTCTGGCACTCGCTGGCCATAGGAGGCCGCTTACTCATCAACAGCTTCCCCCCCACCCCGCCACCTCAGCTTTCCTGTGTCTAGGTAATTATTCCATTACCAATAAAATATGCTGTAATATTTATCACTAAAAATAACACTCCTCAGACCTCACATTCCCTCTCTTCTCCATGCAGCTCAACTGCAAGACATCTGGAAAGATGGCTCTATACTCTCTGTCTTTACCATCTTACTTTCTAGTCTCCTCTATTTAAAATAGAACACTTGAGTTACTTCCACACAAAGTGATTCCATTCTATTTGTTTTTCCATTCAATAAAAGATGTCCTTCCCTTCTAATTCTCTCAAGCTCCGCTGTCAAAAAATTGACAAATCCTGTTACTTTTACCTTCCGAAAGATCATGAATCAGATCATGTGTCACCACCTAATATATTATCACTCTATGCCAAGATCGTCACCAAAAATACAGTCTTAATCTACTAACTGGTCTCCTTGTTAGGGTCCATTTTCATACTGCAGCCAGAATCAAACATTTGAAATATAAACGGCTCGAGCCAGGCACGGTGGCAAACACCTACAATGCCACCATTCTAGGAGACTCAGACATCACAAGTTCAAGCCTGTCTGTGTGATTTAGCAACTTAGCAAGATCTTAACCAAATATTAAGAAAAAAGGTTGGAGATGTCGCTCAATATAAAGACCCTGAGTTCATTTCCAGTGCCGGAAAAAAAAATGATAAAATAGAAATGACATCACAGCTTTATGATGAGTCAACTCTCCATGACTTCCAATAATCCCATCATCCTCACAATTATTTCCAAAATATTGGTCATAGCCTACAAGACTGAAAAGGATCTCTTTCCTACCACCCTTCCTCACTTTGCTTCTGCCAAATGGCCCTTTTCACTTCTCCTTGAAGATGCCAAGCTTATTCCTTACTTGGGACATTCACACTGCTGTTTCTTGCGGCTACAGCATGTTTTCCCTAGTTAGTTGCATGCTCGCTCCCTCGCTTTGCTTGGTCTCTGCTAAAAAGCTTTTCCCTCAGAAAAGACTTTTATCTAGGAGTTCTTCCTTTCTCTCTCTATTCCCTTAATGCATTTACTCTTCTTTATAGCACTTACTACCATCTGACATTATGTTATATGCATGCTAGTCGTTTATTTATTTATTGTTTCACTTCTGCACTAGAAAGTAAGCTCTCAAAATAGGCATTGTTTTGCTCACCACCAAATCCCTACCAATCAGAATGGTACCTGGAAAAGAGAAAGCCATCAATAAATGAATGAAGGGATGAATGAAATAAGCAAATTTGTTAGCTTGAAACACACGCTCTTTCTCAGGCCCGTGCTTTGGTACATATTTTTCCCTTTAACTAAATGCCTTTTCTCAACATAATCTATGCCAGGCAGGTTACTCTATATTTTTAAATATGAAATATCTTCCTCTGAAACCTTCCCAGGTAACCCTCGCTAACTGACCACACACACATCACCATGCAGAGGGAGATGCAATTGCTCCTATCTTGACTTTATCACGTATACTTAGAGATGTGTCTTTTGCTTGTACTTGTGTTCCTTTGTCACACTATAAAGTCCTCAACTCAGAAGTGGATCTATTATTGTATGCCCAAAGTCCAATAAACTCTAAAAACACAATGACGTCTTTGTCTAATTCCTAATGCTCACATGAATTTTTACTATTTCCCTTTGTCTACTATTTTTTACTGGCAGCTGCTCTGCATTTAATGTAGTTACCATACCTAAAAGTAGTTCATCTGTTCTTTCTGCCTCATGGATAAAAAGGCCAGCAGGTTCCAGGAAGTAAACCTTGAGAAAGTATGTATTTGCCTACCATTCTCTGAGAACTAGAGGGATACAAGCTCTCAGTAACTGGAGTTAGTCTGGATATAAGAATTCACTACTACACATGCTCTAAGACCCTGATAATTAGTCATCACTGAAAGAGTTGAAACTGTGCCGAGATCAACAAAATGTCTTAATTTATATCATGTAATCCTACTTCTTATCACAGACTGAAAACGTTCTGTTTAGTTGATCACCCTTTTCAAGCAGCGTAGTAATATGAAACAAAGTGTTGTGTGTAACAAGATGGCTATTGAAAGATATAACTCTTTATTCCATACAGGCTAAGTGTGAGTAAATATATACTCTAATAAAACACAGTAGTGTTTTGGTAGAAGCAAGGATCAATACAATCACTATACAGATGAGGGTTTTGAAGCTCATGGAGGTTAAAAGACTTGCCGAAGGTCCTCACTGAGTGCATGAAGGAACTATGCTTCAAGCCAGGTCATTAGTCTACAAACACCAACACTTAAAAGAAGTAGATTCAAAGATTCAGGCTCTTTACATAAATATGGGGCTTCCAACACCCCCTCAAGCTTGTCAGGGCTATTTGTTCATTTGCCAAATAATAGGGTGTACCCAAGTCCAGCAAGTGTTGCTCTCATCCGAATACCATGAGTCTGTATTTTGAATGACACTCCAGACATCATAACTCTCTCTTCATGATAAGGTACAATCGAGGTATTAGCTTTGTTTTCTAGCATCTGTGCTGTGCCGATGAAAGCAAAGTGCATTGGGATCATTGAAATGTGGTCGCACAGAAAGCTTTATGTGGTGAAGAGATCAATAAGAACAGAGTCTTTCTTAGTTCTAATGATTGCCTTAGAGTGTCCCGCCAAGCTTTTGGAGTGAGCTGGGTATTTTTGGTTACAAGGAACCTTCGAGGGACGCCCAGGTGGCTTGGAGAGCAGAGTTAACATAGATCTGAAGTCACTGGACAGCCTTTTCTCTTTTATTTATTTTTCCTCTTAAATTTCTGGAGGGAACGAACTGTATTAGGCTCATGTGGTCACTCTAGGTGCAGCTCAAACAAGAACCATTCCCTCTCAGTTGAAAATGGGAGATTACAAAATGCACGTATAGTGCCTCCAAGAAGAGAAAGCAAGGTGCAACACAAACCAAAAGGATCAAAAAAAAAAAAAAAAAAAAAAAAAACCAAGAGGAAATGGAGCTGAACTTCAGATGCTTCTCAGTTGTCTTCATGAGACGGCTAGTACAAGAAACCACCAAACATTATTTGAATTAAGGATGTTGTCTTACTCACTTTCTTGTAATTGGAACAAGCTACCCAACACCTACAATTTAAAGGAGGAGAGGTTTATTTTGGCTTATGGTCAGGAAGAGGAGCGAGAAGGAAGAAACTGGGAAGGAGACACAGTTCATCCTTCCAGGTTATGCCCCCGTGACCTGCCTCTTCAGACCAGCCCCGCCCTCCTAACGGCATTGTTCAGCTGGGCTCTCAGAAGTGGACTGATCCATGTACGGTGCTCCCGTGATCCAATCACATTACAAAAGCCCCACACCAGGTTTGTGGGGGACATCGCAGATCCAAACCATGACATATGCCAACTCACGGCCTGAAACACTGAAATTATAATAGGAGTTACACCGAGGAACAAGCGATTCAGGACTGGAGCTCTAACGAGCTCCAGGCATCTTACTACTCTCAGTAATGTTTGAATTCTTTATTTAAAGAGAACCTGAATAAACAGGACATAAACTAAGCAATGCTTTCTGAGTCGTAGTTTTATCTGTGTTTATTATCTGTGTTTATTATGTAATAATAAACACAAGTTATCTGACAATAATTTAACCTTTAGAACTTCTGCCCAAACTTTCCCACCATACTGTTTCTCTTTGAATCCTGCCAAGCATAGACCAAAACTGTTGGCGCTGATGGTCAAGATAAACTTCTCCTCCTTTAATTTCTATGTGTTAGGTATTGTGTGCAGCAATGAAGACAATGACTAAGACACTTGGCTATGCCACAATTGACACACATGAGGTATCACTAAGAATTTAGGGTTAGTTGTATTCACCTATTAACTCCTTTATCAAAATATACATTCTTTTATAATGTGGTTCATGCAGGCCTGTTCCTCATTATATGGTGTGGGTCTTAGTCATATTGACTGTAAAAGACATACAGATGAAGCAAAATACCATGTCTTTGCTTTTCCAATCCCAAAACAATAGGAAAACCAATGAGCTGAACTTTAAAATTCATATTAGTAGACAGATACCTACTTGGGGGGTATAGTGTCAGCAGGAGGCTGAGTGCTAATATTACAGACAGCTAAGTTAGGTAGACATATTATAGGCAGTCAGACAGGGCTGGGCCCTCAACTGGAGTCAATACACAAGAAGAGGACACACTACAACTATGGCTAGAGGTGCACCCATTGAAGATCAGGCCTTAAGTTAAGGATGGAATGACCAGAGGTACATCCCTGGCCGGGGGATAAACAATGAACTGAAGATCACACTCATCTGATCTGATAAAGTCTAGGTAACCCAGGTGGGCGACCAAGACCTCCAGATCCACCCCATCCTGGAATGTCCTTGTTCTTTCCTCGTCCATTTGCTACGTGACCTTCTTCCCCACTGGATCAATATTACCTAAGTGACTACACTTGTAGTATTATTGGTTAATCATAATTTTGACACACAGTGTTCCCACCTCGTGATTTTCCTCTATAAAACTTCCCCTGAAAAGTGGGCTTGTTAGCAACTCACTCAGGTCCCCTCCTGTGTCTCAGGAGCTCACTTTCTCTCTCTCAATAAATTTCCTACTCTTAATCTCCTTCGTTCCTTAGAATTCATTTTTCGGTTTTGGGGAACACAAACTTGGCATAACTGACATCTAGCAGGGTGGGAGTTATATTTTTTCCCCTATATCACTAACACCACAAAACTCTAACACTGGGAGGAACTAGCCAAGCACCTCAATCTTTTGTGTTACTGATGAAAGATTTCAGGCAAGACACTTGGGCCACCTTACACGGTAGAGGTAGAGTTTATTGCAAACTGACAGTTTCAGAGGGAGAGAGAATACACTGTCAGGCAGGAAGGTGGACCAGCGCCAAGATGGCAGGTGCATCGAACTAGGTCTAAAGTTGCATTTATATGATAAACTGGGTCTTTCAAAGGGAATATTCTTTCCTTCCTCAGAGCATGTTGTTCTAACTCCTTATGAGGATTTTTCTGTTTAGTTTGTTTTGAGACTTTAAGGTTTTTCCAAACTCTCAACCACAGTCTGGACTTCCCACTGGCCCTGGACTTTCAAAGGATGTCACATTCTCTTGGGTTAAAGTGTGAAACTGGAAGCTTGTATGTCTTTTGTCTATGTATAATGATCAAGCAAGCAAAGGAAAAAAGGAACAAAATCACATCTTTGCTTTTCATGTAGCCTCCAGCTGCCTGTTTTGAGGTGGCTAATGTCTAACTTCCTGCCTAGCAGTGATTTTTGATTCTTGGGATGGGATTAGAATTTCTTTCTTCGTGATAGAAATTGGTTTGTTTTGAAAAGATCACCTTGTCAAGCCTTATAATCATACAAATAGAAATCAATTTCTTCTTCTTTGTTCTTAGAATTCCCCCACCATCATTGTAGGGACAGGGGTCCCCGTAAGTAAGGAAAAGGCAGGTAAAGGTCTCATTGAATATTATTAAAAATTAATAGACAATTTTGACAGCTACAGCCACACTCTGTCTTTGTTTTGAAAGGCAAAAACAGACATAATCCAATAGTTAGAAACATAAAGGCAGCCAGATCCCAACAGCTAAGAGACCTAGTTGGGGAAGGCCCCAGGTAGTGTGATTAACATGAAAAACACAAACTCCATCTTTACTTGATCCTCACATCTGTGTAACCTGGCCTTAAGGCACTCACCCATAATCCTACCCTCTTTGAAAAGATAAAGAAAGGTAACAGGACTAAGAGAAATCCTAGGCAAGGGTGACAGACAAGCCCAAGAGCCAATTGGATTCCAAGGGCCAACACAAGGAAAAACTCAATAAAAAGGGACTACAAAGAAGGGGCCGGGAGTATTCTGCTTTCAGATGCTCCTTACTGGTGGAATAGCTATCTATCACCTCTTTTTTTCCCTTTTTCACTCTTGTTAAATAAAGTGTCTTCTCTCAGTTTAAACTAGTTTCTTTAATCCTTTACTGTACCTGAGTTGACAATCGCTGGGAGCTGCACATTCTAGCAGGGCAGCAGCTCAAAGTCCACCTCTGGACATAACAATCACAATGGCAGATTCTTCCATTTGAAATATTACATGTTTTTAGTGGTTTAAATTGTATATATTTTGAGCTGAACCAAGTTCACAAGGCACTAAAGAATTTCCCCCAGCAGTTAGGCTGTCCTGCCTGAAAATTCTTGCTTACCCTTCTTAAACGATCTCTCATACTGGTCTGTGTGACGAGAATCTGTGAAAGCAGTTCACGACAAAAAGCAGGCCAGGTGAATGAACGTCCTTCCTAATCTAGCTTGAAAGAAAGATAGTAGGAAGGTACAATGCTGCTGGGCTGGACTCCTGGTATTCTCATCTGACATTTAACATGGAACAACCTAAACATTTAGAAATGTGCTGCTAACTCTGGTGACTGTTTTTCTAGGTGAGTAGTAGCCAGACCACATCCTGTGGCGGGACTGAGTGTTTCTCTTAAAGGACATGGATGCTCCACTCTCCTTCCTGTGCAATAACAAAGGCAATGACCCTTTAAATGGGAGCAGAAGTAGCTTCCTTGTCTATCTGGAAATGGGAGTCATGCCTAATTGCTAGAGGGAACAAGAAATACTCTTGAGGCCAAGAGAGGTTGAGGGTTAAAGAGAGACACCCCGAAGCCCTCCTAGGGGGTGGGGTACCCTCCCCACAGGTAGAACAGGGACAGCTAATCTCTGCCATTAAACTTCCAGTCAGTGGCCCATTATACACTTCTGCTTCCCACGCAAATTTCTCTGAGGACCCAGATGCCTTTTCACAAGACTGAAAGAGGACAGCAGCAAAGTTCCTGTACCTCAGTGATTCAGTGAGGGCGTCTGTGGAGAAGTCAGTAAACACAGGACAGATTCACAGGATCTGTCAGTGCCCTTCGGGACTTCCTAGATCCTGAATTTACTTTCAGTTACACGCTAAAGAGGGCAAGAATTAATTCTGTTACAGTGATTCAACAATGTTGAAATCTAAATGACTTTTGCTTGCCTCTAGTCCCAGTCCTCTAGATAATCTATCAACACAAGAAAGAGTTAAATATTGAGCATCATGGAATAGTAAGAACAAGTAAGTATCATGGGCTATTATGCAGTATTGACATTATGCTTAATTCCCAAAAATTATTACCAAAATTACTTAGAGAGTATCACCAAAATTATGTTAAAGACAAATTAATCCCCAATACCATTATACATCTGTTTCTATGAGTGAAATAAAATTCTAAATTGTGGGGGTGTTCTATGAATGTTAAGGTGATTCTAATAGTTTTATGTAAATAAGCAGGCATCTCGATAAACAAAATTGTCTACATAGAGTTGCTTTTTACTAGAATAAAGTACTGTTTTAAATAATAAAGAAAATCTCGACATACAGATCAAAATTTAAATACATTCAAAGATTCGCTATTGGTGCACTTTTTTTGCTAAAAACTAAAAGAAAGAAAAAGTAAGATAAGTCATAAACTAATAGCAACTAATAGCATGCATTTTGTATTTGAAAAAGAGCAGAAAACATTAGGTATTGTCTCTGTGCCTATTATTTCATAGGTCTAAGCAGACATTAATACATTTTATCCTCAGATCAACCCTAAACACTAAGTGTTATTGTTATCGGTGGGTTCCGATATTCCTGGGTTCTTCCCCTCCTCAAGCAAAGAATTGAAGGAGGAGGGACAAAAAGTAGTTCTAAAGTTTTATTTAAAATTATAGAGAAAAGAAGAAAAGGAAAGTTGAGCATAACGACAGAAGCAGCAAAATGTGCACTGGGCCTAAAAGGCACTGTAGGGGTTACCACAAAAAGGCATGATAGCCTTGGGGCAGGGTATGCAGTCTTCCATGGGAGAGAGAAGGCAGAGCTCCTTCCCTAGAGGTGCCCTAGGAAGAAAAAAGGGCAGAGAGAGCTCCTGGCGCCATGCATATTTATCTGGATTCTGTTCTCCTGAGAGTTTTCTGATCCTATAAGAGGGGCGAATGGAATTTTGCACCCCAGGCTGACCATTCCCCCAAGGTCATGTTCATCCTCCCAGCCAGGTCAGGCCACACCCTATTCCTACATCATTATCATTAAGCCCCATTTACATATGGGGCACAGGAAAAAGAAACTAACTCAGAATCACACAGCCAGGGAGTACAAAAGGCAGGATACAAATTCTTGATTTGTCTCCCAAGGCTTCCTCCACCTCTACAGGTCCTGCCTCCTCTGCATGTAAAGTGTGTGCTGGAGGACTCCCTGGTGGCCTTGATAAAGCATACATCCTATTAAGGGTCAATTTAACTGCCAGATTTCAAACATGAAGTATCAATCTTTACTGTTAGCCTTGAACTCTTAGGTAAGCATTAATGACATGACCTCGGAGGTTCCTTCATTCTCGATTGTATTCACTCAGCATGTAAACAAACAAACAAAACTGTTCCACTAAACCCATCTTCCCTCTTTCAGTTCGTACCATTTCTATCACTTGAAAAATGTTCCACTTATTCTTACCCCTTCTTAAACAGCAATTTTCTTGTTCTCTGAATCCCCAAGATGGTCCTTGTCATTTGGGTCCATTTTGGCATTTAAACATAGGTCAGCATTCATATTTGTATCTTTGAAATTTATACACTGTGAAAGCTAATATTAATTCTCCCATGTTCTACACGTACATCTTGACCCACAAAAGAGAGTGCTTGTGTGTTTTCCAAAGTGTTGGGAAGAGAGACTTGATTCTCCATCCCCTCTTCTCACTTCTTTTCACGGAAGAATAAAATCTAGTCTGATGGGTGGGACCAGAGGCCTAAGACGGAGGAGGTGAGGCTTGGCCTGTCCCGTATTTTCTCTGTGGGACTCCCTGCCCATAGCTGGACAAATCCTGAGCTATGCAGTGGCCATCTAGACCTGCCTTTACAGGAAGACGTGAATTCCAGATTTCTCTGACTCAAATTTGAGCTCAGTAAGGATGAGGCTGCAATTTTCAGCATAGGGGTCTGCTCTATAGATGCAAACCTTCCCTCTAGTGAGTTGTATATGTCAAGATTTACTTTCAGAAGAAAGCTCTTCAAGTTTGAGTTTCACCATTTTCCAATCCAGTATTACAACAATCCAATAAGAAAGAAAATGCATTTAGTAGCCATTGATTTGACAACATGTTATACTTTTCGCAGGTGTTTTGAATTCATGATTAAGGAGGGAAGTAGAAAGAAGAAGAAGAAAAGTTATTACTGATATGCTCCACCAAGCCGATTGCACACAAAGATTTTTACACAAGGATATTTATCACAACAAAATCTAAAGAAAGGCATAGAAAAATGGGTATGACCTAAACATCTAGTAATAATGATTAGGCTGATAATTACATCTTACAAAGTAATCTAAAGTCACTTTTAGGAAAATCTTGTGTAAAATGCTTAATCTGTTAATATTTTTAAATACAGTTAAGTTTAAAAACTACAAATGATCTATAATTTCCCTCCTGCCTATATCCTGATTTATAAGTAAATAAGGTCAGTAAGTACAAATCATTAGCTATGGCACGTAAATGTGTATGCACACATTTGTGAGCGTGCATGCATGTGCACGTGCGTGCACACACACACACACACACACACACTCATACACAGGAAGAAAAAAAAAAGCCTCCTCCTCCACCACCTCAAAAGCTCAGAAGCTCATCTTTTACCACAAACCATTACTAACAGTTTCTTCTAATTACTTTTGGGAAAAACTTTTCCCAATATTCCAAAATTTACAATACTAAATGTTTAATCCCATAGGAAAGAAACAAATAAGGAATAATACTTTTGCAACAACATTTGTTAACAATGCGCACACATGTATATATGCACACAATTCATAACTAGACACTTAAAATTTAGATACAGATGCACTTAAAATTTTCAGTTTTTAAGGACTAAGTAAATAAACATACATGGACATATAAATCTTCACCTAGAGAAGTCATACTTTCCTTATTTGCTGCACGTAACTATGCGAAGATACGCTATCCTCTCAATCTCATGATAAGATTTGCAAGCCAAAAGCCAAAAGTAATGATTGGTGTTCTTCATTTTCCACATTGTGGCAGTTTTAGAAAATGTAACACCCACTTTTATGCTACTCTTTACCACTTCCGGATAATCCCCATTCTGTTTGTAAATAGAGAACTGTTATCATGTTAGATTAGCACGTACCACAAATACCCCAAGTTTTTAAATCTCAACTCATCTTCCAGCTTCGGCCTTTAACAGCTAGAACTACAGACACACACACTTTCTCCAATCAGTGTGTTGTTGTTTACAGAGCGCTGGAGCAGGCTGAGGGTGAAGGCATCGCCACCATGCACTGAGAACAGCTTCACAAAGGCTAACTCTGCTGTGTGCCCACAAGTTCCTTAATGTCAAGGTCAGATGCCGAACCAACATCACGATTCAGTGTTTCTCAAGTTCCTCCAAATTAAGCAAATAATTAGTGCCTCAGAAAATGATGCAGCTAGCAACAACCCCTCTCCCATCAAAAAAGAGATTCATTTTGTGCCACTAAGTTTTATTTAAAGACCATGCAATCGCATCCCAGCTGCCTTCATTGAAGCAACAACGTGGGCAATCAGTGGCACCAACTGCAATGTTATCGTTTCTATAAACAGTAATGAGTGGAGGGGGTAGGATGGTACTAGAAGCTTATGTATAAACAAGAAAAATAATTTCAGCAAGAGAGATTGTCTTGGCAGATTCACAATATCTTTCTGATTGGCACCCGAGGAGATTCAAATGCCCTGTACTTAATGGCATTAGAAGAACTATTCAGATGTGGTATTCATCACACGATGCAGGAAAATAGCATGGCATAAAGATAACAATTGGATACACTAAGTTGAACAAAGCAAAAGAGTTTCATTGTTTCAAGACAGCCCACAGAAATCAAGAGAATAAATCTGTAAGTACTCCCTGGATGTCCCTTTCAATCTCTGGTACCACAGACTGGAATTTGAACTTGAACCTTTCTAAGAAGCTGATTTTGGGGTTGGGGATTTAGCTCACATAGTAGAGTGCTTGCCTAGCAAGTGCAAGGCCCTGAGTTCAATCCCCAGCACACCCCCCCAAAAGAAGAAGCTGATCTATTAGCATATACATCTGGCTGTGAATAAAAGGTGATGTGGATGCCGCAGAAGCAAAGGAGAAGCACAGTGTAGATAACTGGGCAGGCCATCTGAGCAGGTGGCTTGAATTGGGTTGTAGGATAACTGCCTAAGTGAAAATTGCCTTTTTTGATATTTTCACCTTATTTTCATTCAAACACATTCTTCCAGTGAAATGTACAGACATATTACTCCTTTCCACTACAGCACTCATATGCTATCCCCTAGTATTTATTTTTGAGCTCCTGCATGCTTTCCAAGCTCAGGAAGATTAACAAGAATTCTAAACCAAATGAATGATTCCCTCTTCGAGGTGATTCTCACCATCCAACATTGAATCACATACAGGTCTGTTAAACTGAAACGAACTAAGCCTTGCAAGTGCTTCACATGAGGCATGTCTCTGGTTTTTTCCTCACACTTTTGCTTGTAAGTATGTACTTCCCTGATGGGTCCATAACACTTAACGCAGAACCTAGCATGCAAACCATCCTCAAAGATTGTTTGCTGGTCTAAAATATGGGAACTTTTGAAGTCAGAACATGTGTTGTGATTGTTTGTTTGTTTTTCTAGGTTTGGAAGGAGAAGGCAGAAGGAAAGGAGGGAGATCTTTGGGGGAAGTTAGTTGAGGCGACACAAATATTTTAAGCTTTGGGAAAAGTCTGTTTTCCTTCCTCTCTTCTGGTACACTAAATTCAGAGCCAGGCAAATGCACTGCGAGTCCATGGCCCAGATGGAAGCATCGAATCCAATCTCTCCCAACATAAAATATGAAGAGCTACCTCAATTTTCTTTCCAGTGAACACATTCTTAGTTTACAAGGTTGGAAAAGAAAAATAGTGCTTCTTTGCAAAATTTGCCTGGAAAAACTGCAGCAATGATGAAACGTACTAGACACACTGTCACCACTTTTCAGGTAATGTAGCTAATTTTTTACCAGGTGTGACTGGTAATATCAAAAGGTAATTTGTACTTTTTAAGAAAAGCAGACTAGATCAACTGATTTCTAAAGATCATTACAATTAAATTACAACTTTGAAAGAATAATCATAAAGTACTTTGAGAACATCAATAGAGATCCATTACATCTTTGGCAAAGAACAATATCATTTAAAGAAAAATATACCAACTAAAGGTACACACTGATTTACTAGAAAGATGATAACAAAACTACATATTTTGGTTTGTTAAACTAACTACAGAAAGACTATAAATGAAACCAATATATCTATTCATAACATAGTGAAGATGAAATCATAGATAACTGGGAGTGTTTTGACTAGGAAGAATCCTAATTATAACCTATAAATCTTCCATTAAGTTTTATTATTTTAAGCAGCAACACCATACAACAGTCAGAACACGCCAGATAACAAACTACCTTAAAAATAAAGCTACTTACAAAAAGAGGCGTTAGCTTTCCATTTGTGTTAAGTGGCCATCCCCAGTCCGGCGGTGGGGCGCTTTTCACAGCAGATCCTCGGGGACACGAGCTAATGGTATAACCACTACCTTAAACATCAGCAGTAGCAAATAGTTTGAGCTGGATTGTGCTCTGGACTCTTTCAGTCTCCATATGTAAGTATGTTGCATCTTCTTACATTTCATTTGCCAACACAAATAATGTAGCCACCTCCAACTTCCAATGAAAGTGACAAGCTATCCTACAATGGACCCAAAAAGTGAACCCAAAATATTGAGTAAAAAGGGTTCATGACATCGCCATAGAGAAGTGAATGACATGAACCTAAAAACAATCAAAAGATATGAACAGACACAGACGGCAAGCAAGCATTTGAAGCTGTTCAACTTGACACACCCATTAGGGAATTGCAGATTAAAGCAGTGAGCTATCACTGCACACCTGCTGGAACACCCCAAATCCAAACTTCCAAGACACTAAACTCTGGTAAGGATGTGGAGCACCAAGATCTTGGACTCACTGCTGGAAGGAAAACACAACGGTAAAGCCATCTTCGAGACAGTTTCGGCTTCCTTACAAAACTGAACTTATTTTACTACACGATCCCACAACTGTACCCCTTGCTATTTGCCTAAATGAATTGAAAATTTATGCCCACACAAAAACATTTCAATGATGTTCTCAGAAATTTCATTCCCAATTTCCAAAACTTGAAATAACTAAATGGATTTATGAACAAAACCCAGACTGCACAGGAAACAATACAAAGAATCAGTGCTTGGGACCACATGCTATTAAAAAGTTTTTGCACAGCAAAAGAAATCACCAATAGAGTAGGGCAAAAACCCACAGAGTGGGAAAAAATTTTTGCTAGCTATCCATCAGACAAAGGTCTAACATCTAGAATATACAAAGAACTCAAAAAAATTAAACCTCCCAAATTTAAAGACCCAATCCAAAAATGGGCAACTGAAATGAATAAACATTTCTCAGACGAAGAAATAAAAATGGCTAATAAATATATGAAGAAATGCTCAACATCACTAGTCATTCGAGAGATGCAAATCAAAACAACGTTAAGATTCCACCTCACTCCAAAAAGAACCATGTATATGGAAAAATCAACCAATAACAAATGCTGGCGGGGCTGTGGGGAAAAAGGAACACTCCTCCACTGTTGGTGGGAATGTAGACTAGTCCAACCACTGTGGAAATCAATATGGAGATTCCTCAAAAAACTACAACTGGAGGTTCCATTTGACCCAACTATTCCCCTACTGGGGATCTTCCCAGAAGAATTAAAATCGTCATACCACAAGGACGTATGCACCACCATGTTCATAGCAACACAATTTGTAATAGCTAAGTCTTGGAAACAACCTAAATGTCCAACAACCAACGAATGGCTAA
>PVJO010020964.1:8912-30602 GCA_004026905.1 Hystrix cristata | reverse complement strand
GCACGTTTAAGTGCCTTCTATACGTCTGCTTTGCTTGAAAATAATATAGGGAAATCAGAGTTTCAAAAATTGCCTTAATTAGCAGAAAATGTAGAAAACTCGTTATAGAGATATGGAAGAAGGAATGACCAAATTGGTTGAGTTGAGAAGAAAGTTGTAGGTTGCCCTGATAATCACCTGATGGAAGATATCCTACAAATACTTGATTTGGGAAAAGAAATGATCTATTACTTGGAAATGAGATGCTAACTCTTCATAAATATACATCTGTAGTGCTGCCCTACCTGACTTTTCTCTGCCTGGATTGGCACTGTTGAAGCTTTTGTCCAGTTTGTACAAAGTCTGGTGAGAATTTATAGAGTGGCAGGGTGCTCACATTCCCCCAGTTCCAAGGGCAGGAAGACAGCCCAACTTGGAGACCACACAGGGTATGTCCACTTCCTTACACTCCTTCAAGCACTCTGGAACCTGGTATGCTGGATATCTTGGGGATCAAGAACAGCTCAGAACAGGGATCAAGATCGCAGAACAGCTGCTGTTCTGAGAGTGTCCATTTTGGTGATGTGGGAATCGTGGTTGGCTTGTGTCTTGGTCAGCTTCCCATTGCTGTGACATACAGCTGAGAAAAACAAAAGTGGAAAGATTTATTTTAGATCATGGTTTCAGAGGTTTCAGTCCATGGTCAGTGAGGCAGAAACAACATGGTGGGAAGATGTGGCAGCCAGGAAGCAGAGCGTGACCAGAGAGGAAGGGGTGGGGCCAGAATATACCCTTCAAAGCCTTGCTTCAGGCACCTGTGCTCTGCTGAGGCCCCACCCCGAGAAGCACATTCAACTAACAAGTTCATTGATAGGTCACCCAGTCACTTCCCGAAGCCCATCAGGTGGTAGCCAAGCCTTCAACGCCCCGTGAGCCTTTCCGGGAACGTTCTGAATCCCAGCCACAACAGCTCGTGAGTGCTGTTAGAGAGCAAAGAACGTCGTTGCACTTGAAGTACAGGGAGCAGCGTTTGCTCCTCAGTTGTAGCATTTGAAAGCAGGGAGCGAGAGACAAGCACAGTCCTGCCTTTCTGCTTTACAGCTCTCTGAGAACTCTCGCTTCTTTGCTTACAGGAGAGCCAGACTGCAGCTCACCGAGCTCCTCCCTGAGGAGATCGAAAGTAACTTACAGAGAAATCAATCCCAGGATGATGCTAAGAAAATCGAAGCCCTGCTGAACCTCCCCAGAAACCCTTCATCACCGGATGCACGAGGCGAGGATTGAGAATGTTCTGGAATTGAAGCAGGATGGGGAGTTGAGAGCAACCGTGTGGCCGTGTCCAGGAAAGTTGATGCCACATCATCCTTAGGTCAGCCTGTGGCAGACCTAGCGCTGGTGCCTGTGGTGGCGATGACCTGCACTTATTTTCTGGATCAAGGATTGGGCTGCTGTACTCTTCATTTTATTTATCCTTAATTTAAATTCTACTTAAATCTCTATTGACTTGTCATAGATTTATATACTTGGATTTCTTTACCTTGGATCTTATAGAAGTGAGTAAGACTTTTCCCAAAAGATTAAAGTTGAACTGCGCAGGTTATATGTTTGCTCACCTAGTCCTTCGAACGTGTTCTCTGGGAACAGCTGGGAGGCAGGAGAAAGCCGGCAGGGCAGACGGCTTGGCATGCTCGGCCCAGACGCGGTAAGGGCCTAAATGCATAGTAGTGTTAGTTTTGTTTTAGGGTCGAAGGTGACTCCTGTGCCATTTGAGCTAAAATACAAATTTAACAAAAAGGAAGTAGGTCAACATTATAACAGAAACAGCCCGACTTTTGAGGCATTGATGCTGTAGTGTGCAGGAGTGGCTGGGAAAACACTGTCCCTGCACCCAGGAACCTGCTGCCCGTGAAGGAAGATGCCGCGAATTTCAGCTATTCCTGAGTGAGGAGGAGAAAAGGATGGAGCGAAGTCTGCATTGGCCCCTCATTGTTGCAGCTTTGCTTTCTGCAACTTGAGTTAATGTCATCCAAAAATATTCAGTGAAAACTGTATGTGTGTGTGTGGTACTGAAGATCGAACCCAGAGCCTTGTACATGCTAGGCAAGTGCTTTACCACCGAGCTACCCCCTGCCTCAGTTGTACGCCTTTCTGAGTAACCTGATGGAATCCAGGTTGTGCCTCCTGCGTGGGTCCATCCTTCCTGTGTCCAGCACATTTACATTGTACATTCTACCAACCCTAGTCACTCGGTAGCCTTTCTGGTTACAGGTCACAGTGCCTGAGTTAAGGTAACCTTTACTTCACTTAGTAATGGCCCCAAAATACAAGACTGGTGATGCCTGCAGTTCCGATATGCCAAAGAGAAACCAGAGAGTGCTTCCTGTAAGCGAAGTGGGTAAATGTGCTACTTCCTAGGCGTCCACCAGGGGGTTTGGGGATGTGTACCCCCAGACAAGGGAGATGGCTGCTACACTGCTAGTCTTTTCTTTTGGTGTTGGACCTCTCTGCTTCTACTCTAAGAATACTCTTGTTCCACCGGAGCTAGCATAATGTAGTAGCTAAAACCATGGCTTCCAGAGGCAGACCTCTGACTTTCTCAGCCATGCGGTTTAGTAGTCATGTGACATAGTACGTCAGTCTCATTTTTCTCACCTGCCAAGGGAAATAGTATTTACTTGAGAATGATTGTTAATTTATGTACACTGTGGTACTGTGATGTATATATTTGGCCTTTGTCTTACTTTTCTCATTGCTGAGATGAAATACCTGACACCCAAAGTTAAAGGAAGAAAGGTTTATTTTGGCCTAGTTTGTAGAGGTTTCAGCCCATAACTGGCTGGCTCCAAGGCAGAGTGGCCTGGCAGAGGGACCTCACAGAGGAGACACAGTTCGTGGCAGGCAGAAGTTAGCAAAAGCAAGCAAGCAACCAGCCTCTTCCTGTCCCTTGTATTTTATCCAGGCTCCCCGCCCTTAGGCCCGGTAGCACTCACACCCTAATCCCAGCACTATTAATCTTAGCATTTCACCATGAATCAATCCCAGTGTCGCTCACTCTAGACCCAGTCGCCTCTGAAAATTTCACCTATGACTGCATGAGGCTTTGGGGGGACGTCTAGACACAAGCTATAACAGTCTTTGTCCCTGACATACAACTGCTAAGATCTCAGGAGTCTCCAAAGCAATAGTGTCTCAGTGTGTGCTGAGGTGACTGACAGCTGGCAGCCCCAGGAGATGGGGGCTGCTTACCCAAAAGACCAGAGCAAAATTGGAGGATAGGCACTTGCAGTCCTATCCCAAAAACTCTGATCAGAGGAGATAAACCCAAAGGTTGAATTGACTACTAGTGGCCAAAGATTTCATCAGTCATACCTGTGTAATCCAGCTTCCATGAAAACCCAAAAGAGCAGTGTCTGGAGAGCTTCCAGACAGCTGCACACACAGTTTCCTGGAGGGCGGCCCTTGCAGAGGGAGCAAGAGGGCTAGGAAGCTCCACTCCCTTTCCCTGGACCTTGCCCTGTGCACCTGTTCCTCTGTGTCCCTCATTAATATCCTTCATAATAAACCAGTGAACGTGTTTCCCTGGGGTCTTTGAGCCAATCAAGCAAACTAATCAAACCCAAGGATGGGCCTGTGGGAACCTAGCTTTATAGTGACTGGTCAGAAGCATAGTGAAACAGCTGGGGCCTGCGGTTGGCATCTAAGGCGGGCTGGCCACAAGGGGCTGATCGCTCAACCTGTGGAGTCTGATAGCAGCTCTGGGTAGATGCCGTCAGAACTGAACTGGATGAGAGAACATCCATCTTGTGTCCACTGCAGAATGAACTACTTGCTTTCTGGTTAGGAGAAACCTCTCCATCTTTTGGGGGTCACAGAAATCTGTGTCGATTGGTGTGAGAGTGGAGGGAGAAACCAAGCACAGAACTGGCACGTGGGCATTATATAATAATATTAGTAGCTATAAGGATGCGAAGGCCACCATACTCGTATATTGCCTCTGTGATTTACATGTTACTACCACATAACGCATATTTTTCTTCGATTTCTGTATTGATGACAAACGGGCAGTTATTCAATCTGTTCAGTGTCCTATTTACAATGATATATAGGTTAAATCTTTCAACTAGAAATTATAAAACTACAGAGGTTTTTTTTTTTGTTTTTTTTGTTTTTTTTTTTTTACCAAGAACATGCATTGGTACATTGTATACATAATGATCCCATTTATCATGGTTATTTTGCACCTATACATGATGTATCTTGGTTCCCCCCCTTCCCCACCCATCCCTTGCGTTCCCCCCTTCCTTATTTCAGAGTTGTTCTTAAAAATAAGTTTATTCATGTCACAAAAATATCAAAACAATAAAAGTAAAATACAACTTTTAAAAAGTAGAACTAACACATTTATCAAATGTAGTAAGTAATAATTTATCTTAACTACTAAGCTTTCCCTTAGACTTAACTTTATGACTAATTCTTTTTGAGGTGTTGTGATCATATCTAAGGATTTTGCATCTTAATTCCATGCTGTAGTTCCTGGGTTTTTCGGTGTTTGCTTCTTTGCTTTAAGATCTTCATTTTCCTCTGTGATTTTGTTCTGAGCAGACCCACATCAGAGTGTACCTGTGTTTCTTACACTGCATAGCCGATTCTGCCCCTTTAGAACTACCGAAATGAAACATTTTAAATCCAGCCACATTTGAGAAACTTGGTCACCCTGTCCTGTCCGGCCACACTTTTTCAGATGAGAATATCTCATTGTCCCAGCTTAGGTTGGGTCCACTCCTAGTCCACTAGTTGGGGAAGGCCTTTTCAGAGAAAGAACTGGGAATAATGTAGGAACAGCAAGCAGTTGGTTACTTCTTCCTTTTCGAGTCTCTGCTGATGTCGGAGGACCCAGAAACACCAAAGCAGTCTAAGGAAACTCTGTAGAAGGCAATTAACACCTTGGTCTCTTATCTCTGAAGATAGCTTACTATCCAGGATATACATAATAAAAAACTATCCCATGAGAACTTTCTCATAAGTGTTTTGTAAATGAGACCAAACTAGCCTATAACTGTTTCAACAGGTTATCAGTCCAATATGAACCATAGACTGTGAATATTTAAATGCTCCATCTCCAACCTCACTATTGCCTTGAGAGATGAAAGGTAGCGTTTGTGTTATCCCTCAAGGAAATTTGTGTAGTTCACTGAAGAAAGAGCACCAGGAAATCAGGTTCTGACTCTGGCCTTCACAGTGTAGGCCCTTTCCTCGGACCTCAGGATTCTCCCTTCTGGACAGGGAGAATTCATTTCTCAGTCCTGTTACCAAGGTCACCAGAGCTGCCGCGGTGCCCATACCACATCCCACTAGTCTGCTTCTGCAGGAAGCAGAAGCACGGAAGGGAAGAGTTTGGTCCCAGAGTGCAGGCAGGATTGTTCTGGCCGTCAGAAGATGTTTCTAGAAGACGTCAGTCGCAGATGCAAGTGGGACCTGAGGAAATGATGAATAAATGAGTACTTCAAGCCTTAAATCTCCAATCAAGAACATACTAAAATTGTATATATTTTTTATCTTAAGGCCAACTATATTCCTAGCTTGAGGTAACAGTGTAGATATTAATCTTGCTAGCTAAAGAATATGGAGAGAGAGAATTTAGAACTAGTGTGATTTTTACTATATGAACTATTTATCAAGCAAATGTTCATTATCACCAGCTATCACCAAGCGCAAAATGCTGTTCGTCAGGGTGCTCTTCCCTGTGTGGGGCGTGGCTGCTCTTCCAATAATCCTACAGTCTGGGAAAGGATGAAAACAGGCGCATGAAAAGAAACCCAAGGTGGTGTGTTATGCTATACAGAAGTTCAGAGGTAGCATTGCTTTAACTTGATAAGGCGGCCACTCAAGTCTTCGTGTAGAAGGTGGAATTCATGGCTTCATTATGAAGCATCAAGAGACCAAAAGACTAAAGACTTTTTTTTTTCCCCCAGTACTGGAGCTTTGCACTGAGCTACATCCCCAGTCCCTTTTTATTTTGAGACAGAATCTTGTCAAGTTGCTAAGTTGCCCAAACTGGGCTCAAACTTGTGATCCTCCTGCCTCAGCTTCTCAGAGTGCTGGAATTACAGGTGTGTACCCCACACCCTGCAGAGCAGAAGACTTTGAAGACAGAGGGAAAGTCAGGGAAATTCTTCATAATCACAGAACAGAGGGGGAAGAATATCCTGGAAATGGCACACTGAAAAGTGAACAATTACATTGAAATGAAAATAGAATAGGACTTTAAGGGACTACTTTGGAAAAACCGCCGGTGAGCCACCATGTTGAGTGAGGGAGCAGGAGCCTGAGGCCCTATGTGAGCCCTGGTTTGGCCTTCATCTGTGTGACCTTGTGGACATCACTCAACCTTGGGGGGTTTTGGGTTTCTCTCCCATAAACATGGGTGTAGAAAAAAATCATTTTTAATAAAATTAAGATGAAACAGTGCTTTTGCAAAACATGAAAAGGGGTGATTTTTCATTTTCCTTCATTTTTAAAGGCAATTTAGCGGACTCTCATTCTTACACTGGTGTTACTCTCTGGGTCAAAGCTAGACTGTTTCTAGGGCTGATAACTGCCCCGAGCCCGCTGTCAGTCTCAGACTCCAGTGTCCGCGTTGCTCTTATGGGAGAACACCAGCGGTTTCAGGAGGACACTGAGTTGCTAGGAGTCAGCAGTGTGACTGTCAGCAAAGTGAATGCCATGCCAGCTCTCTGCTTCAAGGCAGTAATTATTCCACTGCGTGTAGAGTCAGTCAGACCAGTTCTAAGTCTTGGACTCCATTCACTGTGTCTGGTGTGTTCGTGTCTGGAAACTGCTGTGAAAAGAACAGTGGTGAGCACTATGGATCTGTAGACTGGAGAGATTAGCTGGAATGTAGAGGGTTAAAAGTTTTGAAGTGTTTCCTGTAGATGCTCGAGTCCCCACTGATGTGACACAATAATTCTTTATGAAATTTGGCTCAATGACAGGTCAGTAGGGTGAGTGGGCCAGTAAGAGGCAGAGAAATCAAAAATGGTGTTACCGTGTTAGTACAAAATGGTCCCAATCTGTGTCCATTGATAGAGAGAAATAACAGGGAAAAATGACCAGAATAAGAAGGTAAAAGCCCAGGAGTATTACTTCAGTGTTTTACAGATAATGAAAGCTTAAAGTGGCTGAGAAGAAGGAACATTTCAAGATGGCAGAATGGCACAGCAAAGAAAGAGCTCACGAAGGGCAAAGTGCATGTGGGGGCAAAGGAGAAGGGTGCCATCCTGTGTCTGTTTAGAGTAATACCAGGGAAGGTGTGAGAAGATGAGGTGATAGGTAAAAGAGCTCCAGTTTGGTACTGCGAGGAAGATTGTGCTTCATGATCCACATGATCACATGTTCAAAAGTGGTTAAGATTTGCTGAAAGAAGCTACCTTCAAACATTCTGTTCAGCCTGAGGCTTCTCAGGTTCTCTGTAGATCGTCCTCATCTGCAGTCTTGTCTCATTCCTTCTTCTCTCTCTCCATCTTGGGGCATACTCTTGGAGATAAGCATGAACAGTAAAATTGTTAGGTGAGTTCCCCTTAAATGATATCCATACATCTCAGCAAGCCTTCAGGCTGGGTTAGAGCTATGGTTCTGATTCCAGGGGGATTTCCATTTGGTAACACTTGGAGATACTGTTTGCTTGCCACACTGGGACAAGGAGTACTCCTGACACCCAGCGAGTAGAGGCCAGGGAAATTGCTAAACATCCTATAATGCGCAGAGCAGCTCTAAAACAAGCTCGGTGTTGTGGCCCATGCCTGTAACCCCAGCACTAGGGAGGTTGAGATGGGAGAATCCCGAGTTTGAAGTCAGCCTGAGCTACATAGTAAGACCTCATCTAAAAACAAAAATAAAAACCAAAAAAAACCCCCCAAGAATTATCTGACCCAAAACGTCCATTGCGATAGTGCTGAGGATGAGAACCCTGAGCTACAGGGTAGGGATGGATAGTTTATATTAGAAACAGGTTGAGTCCCCCAGACTCTTTTATCCTAACCATGAGAGGGAAGGCTCAGAGCATGGACTCTAGCGACTTCATTGAGCTTTGATATTGTGCGCATGTGTGCGTTTGTGTGTGTGCGTGTGCGCGTGCACATGTGCACACTGAAAGTTGGGGAGATCGAGAGATGCTGGCCTTCTCGTTTCCTTTGTTCAGTGTACATAATTTCTACTCCACAGTGCCTTGGTGGTTACATGGTGATGACAGCCACGGTTTCACGATGGTTCCAGCACAGCTCGGACCTCACAGGTACTTTGCTCCTAATCACCTACTGGAAGTAGGGTATGTGCGGGTCAAAAATTTAAATCCGTGGGGTGAAATCTCCCGGACATCTTTTCATCAACCACTCTTCATCTTTCATTCAAAAATGTGTTTAGAAGAATAGAGAATTGGCAAAAACACTTGTAGCCATGCAGTTTGTGTCTTATTAGTGCATGGTCTTCATTGTCTTCTTGCAAGAAAATGGTTCTTGCCTCCTAATTCTTGTCATTATGCCTTGCCTCAGACTCCAAATCAAAGATGAGAATGTCAGCATCAGGGATGTTTTCAAATTAGTTAGCAAGCCTTGCTTTCGCTAAGAAAATAAGAAGTTAAGGAAAAATACAAGGACTAAACTAGAATGCATCATAGGGGCAGTGACTTCTCGTTGCTGTAACTCCAGTGCCTGGGAGAATGCCAGGCACCTAGTAAGTGTTCAATAAACGTTTGTCTAGTCAGTCAGCAGAAATTGCTAAGATAAGTTGCCGTAGATTTGCTGCAAAGATGAGAAGAGAATAGGTTGAAACAGAGACGCTGAAACATACTGATGTGGTCTGGGCTTCCCGGAGCTGGAATCGTAGTGATAGAAAGGTGGTACTTACTCTTGCAGGCCAGGATTCCCAGTAGCATGGCGCAGAGCACAGATGCTGCCACTACACTTAGCCACACTGGGAACTGCTTCTCGGATTTATCAGGGTTGTCGGGACTATCTTGCTGCTGGGCTGGGGAAGGAAATGAACGAGTGAGCAATAGTACATTTCTTACTGCTGGTCAGCTCACCGATACACAGCTGCTAGCATTTTTCTTGCATAATTTTTTCAATCAGACACATACTGTGAGTAACTAATAGTCAAATGTCCGATACTGGATATGGAAAGCACAATTTGACCTAGGTCGGCATAAGAAAGACTCGAAAGAGATACTTTAAAGCCTTCTTGTCGTCATAGCTCATTTTTATAGCAGATAAAGCTGCAAGCGTCACTTGGCTTTCACTTTAAATATGCATTTTTTTTTTTTTTAACCATCCACCCCTTAAACTCCTGGGAGGATAGAAGAGGCCCAGCAAAGAATTAATGGCGGATGTGCCTTGGTATTAGGTGGGGGTGTCCTGTATTCAGGCTCTCTGACGCCCTCTGCAGGCTGCACAGAGAGCACAGGGGGCGTCAGGAAGGAAATGGGTGGGCAGAGGAAGATCTGTGTAAGTGGTGCTGCCATCATCCCTCCTGTTGAAGAGCAGCAGCTACATCATTTATTTTTTGTTTTTGTTTTTGTTTTGTTTTTGGTGCCAGGGATCGAACTCAGGGCCTTGCTCTTGATATTTTTGAGCCCCTTTGAGTAGCAACAACATCTGGAGAAAGGGCAGGGATAGAAACTGAAAGGTATTTTCACAGCTCATCCTTTTATGGTTTCTCTGGAATGAGTTACAAATACTGTTAAACGTTTACTAACTTACTGTGTTTCACTTTTCTGATACCGAGGCTTGTGGGTAAACTGGGGTTTCTCACTGGGCTTCTCATTAGCAACTGATCCATGGACACCTCTTCCCCTTGGTTTCTATGACAACATATCCTTTTGTTTCATCTTTTTGCACTCAGTTTTCTTTGTAGGCTTTTTTTTTTCTTGTCCTTTAAAAATTGTAGCTCTCATGTCCTAACTGTGGCCCCAGTCCTGCCAGGTGATGTTATCCAAACCCAAGGCTTGAAATGCCATCAGATTTCTAAATTTGTAGGTAATGTTTGTGATTTCATTTCTTTTAATTTTATTTTAAACCAAGAACATGTATTGGTACATTCTACATACAATGGTCACATTCATTACATTAATTCTGTACCTATACATGATGTATCTTGGTTCTCCCCCTCTCCCCCCCTCCCCTCTGCACCCTCCCTCCCTATTTACAGCAGGTTCACTTATCATTTTCCATATGTGATTTCATTTCTGAGCACCAGATTTTATAGTCACAGCTGCTGACTAGATGGCGGAGGCCACCTGATTGAAACTGAACTCACCATATTCTTTCCAAAGCATATCAACCGCCTGCATTCATCCATTGCAAAAAATGACATCGCCATTAGTTACCCAAATAAAAGTGTCAGCCCTTCTTTGTGCTCATTTCCCAGTAGGTTCCCATGTACTTTCTTTTTTTTTTTTTTGTAGCGGGAATCGAACTCAGGGCCTTATGCTTGCGAGGCAAGCACTCTAACCATGTACTTTCTATTGCTATGTTCAGAATATCTCTGATACTATTTGCTTTTAACAAATCTCTTACAACAACTGCCATAGTTTGGATTTTTCTCATCTCTCGCCTAGCAGCCTCCAAGCTGTCTCTTTGCCTCAGGTGTCCTGGGCTACAATCAATGGTTAACAAATTCAGCGAGCCTAGACTAAAAGATCCACATACGCAGTCTGTTTAATTAATTTGGTTTTTCCCACATCAAGTATTTATGTAGCAAATAGTCACCATTATGTTTAACATTTCTGTGACCTATATGCCCAATGAATGTTTGTTTGTACTGTCAGTCCTTGACACCCACAAGTGGACTATTTACTTCTGACCCTTACTGTAACGATGCCTGCATTCCAACGAGCATGATTTGAAGTGTTTATATCCTAAAACTCTCCAGCCACAAAGACAAAACCTGTAAGCAGGTTAACGATGATGCCTGGCCCACCCTGGCTCACTGCCTGTTCTTTATAATAAAGTTTTATTGGCACACAACCATGTTCTTCATTAGCACCTTATCCATGGTTGCTTTTGCTCTGCAACAGCAGAACTGCATTGTGGCCACAGAGACTGTGTGAGCTTCAAAGTCCAAAATACAGTAATTACTCTGTATCTCTTTTAGAAAAACTTTGGCAATCCTTGTCCAAGAATGCCATGCACACCTGTATTCCAAATACAAACAATGTCCAAACTAAAATATGATTCAAGCCACTGTTATCGATTCACTTCTGTGATAATGTTCACCTTTGAAATATTCTAGAACTGGTTAAATGATGATATATCTGTAGGCAGAAATAAGCCCTGAGTTAATAAACTGGCTTTACTATTTGATTCAAACCTCATTTTTATAAATGTTTTTAGAATACATAAGAGATTATTGAGAGAGATGAGTTTAGAGTACTAATACAACCATTCCAAAACTGGATTTCTACTGACACTAATTTTCCCAAAAAATTTTATCTCATTATTCATTGAGGAAAATGGTTTTAAAATCCATGTCAGGACTGAAAGAGCTATAGATAAATGAGAATGAAGTAGGAGGCCATCTGAAATAGCTCCTCAATGACAAGGTAAGAGGAGGACACAAGCCACACCATAAATGCTACCACAAGCCACCATACCACTGAATCTCACCCTCAAATGTGTTGTTTCTTACAGTGCATGCACACAATATACCTTTGGGAGTGGGGCTGGGGAGAGTCATGATGGTCCTCTATATGGTCAGCCACGTATTTCAAGAATCTGAGTTCTCCTGTGATAACCTACCGAGTTTTTTCCATATTTTACATTCAGATAATTTTACCTCTTGAGGAAAGAAAATTCTATAAGTTTACTACCTGTGGGATAATGGCTTGGCTCAAAAATGACCTCTTATTTTTCAGGTATTGTTTTCAAAGAGTGTATCCCTCACCTTATCAGACTCGGTCCTGAAAGAACCAATAGTTTTGTTGCTGTTGTTGTTGTCGTTTCATTTTGTTGTTGTTGTTTCATTTTTGTTGTTGTTTTCAGGATTTGGAGATTGAATCCAGGGCCTTCACACTGAGCTAAATCCCTTGCCCTTCTCCTTATTTTTAATTTTGAGACAGAGCCTCACAAAGTTGCTAATTGCCCAGGCTGGGTTTAAACTAGCTGATCCTCCTGTTTCAGTCTCCCAGAGGGCTGGGATTCCAGGCATGCGCCACCATGCCTCGCTGAATCAGAAGTTCTTTTTTTTTTTTTTTTTTTTTTTGGTACCAGGAATCGAACTCAGGGCCTCATGCTTGCAAGGCAAGCACTCTAACCACTGAGCTAAATCCCCGGCGAATCAGAAATTCTTAAAAGCACATTCCCTGATAGAAAACAAATATTTCATACCATGGCACCTTGGGAGTGGGGCACCCTAAACAAAAGTGTCAGAGGCCTGAGGGAATTACAAAGGACCATTATTAGTGCTTTCACTAAATACAGTGTCATTACAACAGTTGCCAGCGTGACTACTTGATGGATAGTAGTTGTTAGGCATATAAATTTTAAAAGAAAATAAAATTAGTCCAGCAACATTATCATCACACCTTGTACACTGACCTTAGTCATAACAGCACATTGCGAATGTCTAAAATGACTATAAGATTACTATCAAAGTCAGTAAGTTCAATTCCAGAATGAGTAATTTTCTTTTTACATTCTGTATAGCAACAAGTGTCCAGAATGACGTCACTTACGTTTCTGCCAGGCGAATGTCTCCGACACCGTCACGTCTCCGTACTTGATGAGACACTTGAAGCTGTGGTTGCTCGTCATGTTGAAATCCAGCTCACTGCTGACGGTGAACAGCTCTGTCTGGGCATCCTGGGAGATCGTCGTGTTGACGGCGTCTATCTCCTCTCCATTTTCCAGCCAGGAGAGGTGAGGCTTAGGGAAACCTCCAGAAGTGGAGCATCGTATCCTTTTAATGTCAGTAGATAGATTTCCAAGGTCAGTTATAGTGGGGTTAGGGAAGTCAGCTAAAGAAAAAGATATAATTACATCTGGTTACATATCTGTATGCGTGAGTTTATATTTTATTGTATTGGGTTTTTTTGAGACAGGGTCTCACTGTATAGTTCAGTCTGGCCCTGAACTCACTATGTGACCCAGGCTGGCCTTGAACTCATGGTGATCCTCCTGCCTCAGCCTCCAAAGTGCTGGGATTACAGGTGTGTCCCCCACAACCAGTGGGTTGATATTTTAACACACCATCTACCTTTAATAAGAATAATAAAATGAGATTAATTTGCAACTTCCCATAAATTTTTAATAGTTATATATAGTCTAAAGATATTGATTTGAATTGATCCTATCAATTCTTCACCACTCTTCATTGAGGTGGAGGGTGCTTAGAGAAGGGAAAAGTAGGTTCAAATGAATAAATGTTGACATAGTGCTTGTGACTTTAACCGGTGAAGAGAAAAGTAACATTTATGGGCTCCTTTTAGTTATGTCTGGACATTACCTTATTCTGTCTTTACATCAAACCCACGAGGTGGGATTGAGATCAGAAAAGGTCAGATACTAAGCTGGGTGTGGTGGCACATGTCTGTAGGCTGACACAGGAGAATTGCTTGAGCCCAGGAATTCAAGAGCATCCTGGGCAACATAATGTGATGTTGTTTTTTGAAAAATAAAAAGGTAAAATATTTGAGATTTTTGGTTTCATTTTGTTTTGTTTGTTTTTTATACTGGGGACTAAACCTAGGGGCCCTCTACCACTGAGCCACATGCCTCGCCCTTTCTATTTTTTATTTTGAGACAGAGTCTGAGTTGCCTACGTTTGCCTTGAATTTGCGATCCTCCTGCCTCAGCCTCCTTGCAGCCAGGATTATAGGTGTGTACCACTGCAACTGGCAGATATCTGTAATTTTGTAGGTTTTTTTTTTTTTTTTTTTTTTTTTTTTTTGGTGCTGAGGATCAAACTCAGGGCCTTAGTGCTTGCAAGACAAGCACTCTAACCACTAAGCTAAATCCCCAGCCCTTGTAATTTTGTAGATTTAACCTAAAACGATTTATTTTATAAATAATCAAATTGAAGTTCATAAAAATCAGTGCTCTTAAATGGCAGAACTGGGATTTGCATTCAAGTTTTTTTGACATCAGAGAATGTCCTCTTCTGTTTTCCTTCCTTTCTTCCTGCTTCTTGAAGTACACAGGGTTCTCCCCTTGTTTATCTATTTAGTAAACTGTAAGGAGCTCTTCTGGAGTCACCGACAGGAGCTTCTATACGTCCACCTGTGGGGTTTGCCTCTCCTGTTCTTCTCTTCCCCTATATGCATAGTGACTACTACCCTAAATGTTCAGCATTCCCTTGCTTCATATAGAGTCGTCTTTTACCAGACAAACCTGTCCGAACTATGCCGTGCTGAGCCTGTAATCTCGACCGCCACACTTTACTGCCTGCTATTCTGATGTGGCTGAAACGCACAGAGGGGACTTCCCAGCATCTTGCCAAGACATCTGAGGCACTTTTCATTGGTATATTTGACCACCAGTGAGATATAAGCAAAGTAGGGAAATGATAATGGAGAACAAAGGAGAAACTTCCCCTAACCTCCTCCTCATTTATTCTTTGGCTTAAAAAGTTTACTTCTCAGCATTAATGTGTGGATTCAGTCCCCCATACTTAACCACCTAGGGCTAGATTTCCACTCAGAAGACTGGGTCTCCAGAGAGCTCATAAACCCAGTTGTTCTTTGTGATTTTGGGCCAATTTAACCACCTTTGGTCTTATCTTGTTCATGTGACATGGTGGGCCTCTTATTTTAGTACTTACATACGCCATCCTGTAATAATTGGCTCTGACCATAATGCAGAGAAGGACAACTAAGAGAACCATGTGACTCTGGCTTGCCCTGTAAGCTTCCATGCGATCTAGTGACCACAGGAAAAGATTCATAGCTAATGATCGAAGCAGGGCAGAACAGTGTGGAATTCACTAAGAATCTGCTGAAAGATTAATCATTATGTTTTACTAAGTATAAGGGCTGATTTTCACTAAAATCTGAAGTGCCCAGGAAGAAGAAAGGCATTCGATTTCCAAGTAGGAGAGCTGGGCCCAAGGCTGCAATTTCTCATCTACGGCTGGTGGCTCCCGCCACCAGTTAGCTCCTGGACTGTCACCTACAATTATGGACACCTCCTCCCTGTGCATGCTGAGAAAGGCTTGCCCTTCACCACTGGGGTAGAAACAGGGCTTTGATTTGGGAATTTGTCTTTTTTCTGGTGGCAGGTTTGATGGATACCTCCACTTCTCTAACATCTAATTTTGTGGGAGAGTCTTTAGATGAAAACTTCATGTGTGTAATAAATAAATAATCATGTACAAGTATTAGAATATAATAGTAAAATAGACATAGACATTCAAATAGTCCTTTAAAAATATCAGTGCCTGCCTTGCTCTTTAATCTTTCCAAAGAGTTTTCACAGGCTCAAGCGCAATTAATAGTACAACTACATCAAACCAAAGCTATCCTCCTGTGACTCGGAAGTCATTCCAGGTCACTCCCGTATCGAGGATGATGGGCACGAACTCGGAAAGTTGTCAGAGTCCAAGAAAGGCACACTAACAGAGGCCACCTTGAGAAATCAGTTAGGGTTTACTGAAAAACTGGAGACTCCACCCTAAGAAATGGAGTGAGACGTGTCCCTCTTTGGTAAAATCTCCGCTTAAATCAGTAGAGTGTGGCTACTAAAGGTATGAAGAAGGCACCAGCCTTGCATAAGCCAGAAAATCCTACCCACCTTTGACGAAGAGAGCGACTGAAGACAAATGATGAACTTTGAAGATCCCTTTTTCAGGCTTCTGGACCACACAGGTGTAAGGGCCCCTGTCTGACAGGCGCAGGGTCAGGATCACCAGGGAAAGTTTATTAGGGATGTCAAGGGTGGTCCGGTTTTCATACTCGGTCCACACGCTCATTTTCCCAGATATGATAGTCAGCACCATTTGTTTATCTTTTTGCCAGTAGATTCGAACTCTCTCCAGCTCATTAACAGAAATGTTGTACTCACAGGACAGCGTCACCGCTTCTCTCACTGTCTTGGTCACCTGCCTGCCTGAGGAGAGGCAACAGAACAAGATTTGATTTTTATTAAATACAGAGTCCGGTGATCATGGGCAGCCACAGGACTCGGGGAGCTGTACCGAGGGCCTAAGCATGGTGAGAGAATCCAGTTTGATTTTCTGGTCCCTGGTGCTTCGGTGATTTTTTTTCCCTTTGTTATTTGCATGGCTGAACAAATCACATAACATAATATTTACCATCTTGGCCAGTTTTGTTTTGTTTTTTTGGTTTGTGTGTGTGTGTGTGTGTGTGTGTGTGTGTGTGTGTGTGTGTGTGTGATGGATCAATCTCACAGCCTTGCATTTGCTAGGCAAGTACTCTAACCACTGAGCTAAATCCCAGCCCTTGACCAGTTTTAAGTGTGCAGTTCGGTAGTGTTAAGTGTATTCACACCTTTAGGGAACAAGTCTCCAGAGAGTGCAGATCTGAAACTCTGCTGTGGAACAGCCCCCTTCTCCTGTCCCCTCTGCCCCTAGTGGCTACCATCTTACTTTTTGTTTCTGTGAATCTGGCTACTTTAGATACCTCCTGTAAGTAGACTCATAGAATCTTCTTGTGATTGACTTATTTCACATATCATAATGTTGCATCATATGACATGATTTCCTTCCTTTTTAAAGAAAGAAAATGATATAACAATAAAATAATGAACAGTATGTTCCTGGGCTGATCCATTCATCTGTGGATAGACATTTGGATTCTTGTACCACTTGGCTATTTGTTGTGAATATGGCTGGTGTGACTGTGAGTGTGCAAGTACTATCTCTCTTTAAGATCCTGATTTCAATTTCTTTGGATATGTATCCACAGACTTGTTGGATCACATGGTAGTTCTACTTTTAGGGTCTTGTTTGTTTGTTTGTTTGCTGTACTGGGCATTGGACCCAGGACCTTCACACTGTGCTACATCCCTTTTTTGTTTTTTATTTTAAGATAGGGTCTCACTAAGTCACTCAGTTACCCAAGCTGGGCTCAAATTTGTGATCCTCCTGCCTCAGCCTCCCAGAGTGCTGGGAGCACAGGCTACCATACCCAGCTTATTTTTAGGTTCTGGGGAAACCGCCATACTGTTTTCCACAGATATTGTCCTGTCAATGCTTCTTGAATGTTTATCAAAATTTATTGTTTACAAATACAGGGGCTGGGGATTTAGTTCAGTGGTTAAAGTGCTTGCCTTGCAAGCACAAGGACCCGAGTTCGATCCCCAGCACCAAAAAAAAAAAAAAAAGTAAATACAATTGCATAAAAAATGAACTTAGTTTAAATTCATTAAGATTCGTCACCAAGACCAGACTCATGAACCAAACACTTAATATAACCTATCTTGGTACTTTTTCTTAGGAATTTTCCAATGGCCTGCAGGGTTAAGGGGCAATTTGAGCCTTCTCTGAAACCAGGTGGTCTTTAGTCCTGTTATTTCTTATTTGTTTTATCTAACATAATGTCACCCCAAAGAGAAGTCGGCACTGATCAGGATACCAGGAAGAGCGACAATGGAGGCTGAAGACTTGGATCTGTCCAGAGGCTGTATGTGGAACTGCTCTGTCACTCTGCACACTGTCAGTCGCACCCTGCCTTTTGCGTCCTCTGTGTCACTCTACGGAAAGGAACAAGTGACGTCTCACTGAATCCCTCCAGCAGCCCCGAGAGGTATGCATTATGCTACAGCGGCGCAGAGGAAGTAACCGAGGCTTTGGGAGGTTCCGGAAGCTGGAAAGGGCGAGTAGCCTGAGGTTCCATGGGCCCATGATCCTGAGGCTGGGAGGGAAGAATGGAAAAGGGAGATGGGAGCAGCAAGAAGAAAACAGAGGGCCGTGTGGTAGATAAGCAATACGGTCAATCCTCGCTATTCATGGATTCTATCTTTGTGAAGTGGCCTCCTCTCTAACATTTATTTGTAATTCCAAAAGTAATTGGCAGAGCAAAAATGAGGCCCTTGACACACCCAGTGCCCAGCAGAGTCAGAACGAGGCAGTGCTCTGCCTTCTGGTTTCCGCTCTTGTACTGTAAATAAGTATCCTTTCCCACTGTCTAGTGAGTGCCATGCTTTTCATATTTTTTGTACTTTTATTGGTGATTTGGCTGTGTGTATGTGTGTGTGTGTGTGTGTGTGTGTGTGTGTGTGTGTAGGGGCCACATACTCAAAGGAATTGAAATCTGGATCTTGAAGAGATACAGTATTTGCATACCCATAGTCACAGCAGCTGTATTCACAACAAGTAGCTAAGTGGTGGAAGAATCCAAATGTCTATCGACAGAGCTACACCAGTCCCCTCTGTTTTAAAATTTTTAAATCTTGAGACAAGGTCTCACTGTGTCGCTCAGGCAGGGCTTGAACATGATATCCTCCTGCCTCAGCCTCCTAGAGTGCTGGAATTACAGGTGTGTACTACCACACCCCTCTGATTTTTCCATTTAAAATGACCCCAAGCATAGCACTGAGTGCCATCTATTGCAAAAGACTGCGCTGTGCCTTACAGAGAAAAATAAGTGTTAGATAAGCTTCCTTCAGTTTGGAGTTGTTGACCATACAGTCAATGTTAATGAGTGAACAATCTCAGCAGAATCATGCAGAAAGCTGGCCATGGTCATCAGCCCTAGCGGCTCACGGGAACCAGTCTGCACAGCCCCTGGGAGCACTAGTTCAATATTCGCTGATTCAGCAGAACACAACTGCTTCAGATAATGAGACTCAATCTTGCATGCATTACCTCTCTGAAAAATGCACTTGTTCTAGCCAGAGGAAGAAAGCTCTTTGGAAAGGCACCATCTCCTTTCTCTAGAAATTCTTGTACTATGGGTAGAAAACACACACCCTGGGTTCCTTCTCGCCATTCCCGGTCACCTGCCTGGGTGAGCTCCGGTTACCACTGCCTGAGAAGCAAGGGACATTTTCGCCTTAATGGTCTGACCACTGAGTCACTGCCAGTCCCCTTCCGGTTCTTCTGCAGCCCTCTCCCACGGCTGCATGCAGTACACAAACACACACATCTGCACACCAGCACACGTTCGTCCTAAATGCAGAACTGCCGTTACTCATGGACAGATGGAGGGAGAGATTGGTAGGCGTGATGGAGGTCAGGTGAGCGGAAGGCCTCACGTGCCTTCACCGGCTTGGCGCAGGAGCAAGGCCCGCACCAGTCACCCTGCGCACCCTGATTCTCCTCTTTCACTTGACGGAGAAGCTGAGGATCTCAGGACTGGATAAGAGTTGGAACAGAGGCTGGGGATTTAGCTCAGTGATTAGAGTGCTTGCCTTGCAAGCACAAGGGCCTGAGTTCGATCCCCGGCACCACAAAAAAAAAAAAAAAAAAGTTGGAACAGAACCTCATGAATGTGTCCTACGCTAACATCCCCGCCAAGGGGGCTCTGATGTGCTGCTGTGGAAAGAATATGGGCTTTTCAGTGTTCAGTAAACTCCACAGTAGCTGTGTGACCTCAGGCAACTCACTTCAGTGCTCTGAATCCCAGTCTTCATAGTAGTTATTATGAGAATTAAATGAGACGAGCCGCGGCAAGTATATAACTCAGTGCACAGGCACTTATCAGATAGGAATTGTTCTCCTTTTTCCAGGAGAGAGGGAATTTACTAACTTATTGGGCTAATTCTATCTTGGAATAGTTGGATTTAAGAGGTTTGCTTCCAGTCGAAGTACGTTTCCCTTCATTTTCTGTGTGCCTTACAAAGTGTGGCTCCTTCATACATGACGACAGCTGTGACTGCCTGAGGAAGTCACATCCTCTCTCAGCTAGTTCTCTGGCAGGTTCCTTCTCCTGTCCATTGCTGATATGGCTTTGCGTCCCCTCGCTTTCCTCACTACTCAGCTTGGTTCAAGAGAGCAAAGACCACCAAGTCAGACACTCCAGACAGCCATGGTACGGCTGCTCAGCAGGGAGCCGGGATATCACTTCCTTCATCAAATTTTCTATTTACACCCCCTAATTTCCATTTATGCAGCCCAAAGTTGAATTCAACACCCTAGCAGCCACCTGTTCCCTGGGTACCTGCTGACTGTACCCACAACTAAACTCCTCATCCACCATCTACACCATCCAGTCCAATGGCCCAGCAAACCGGCGAATCTCTTCCAGTGATATTGGTGACATGGACTCTTTCCCTTCCCTGTATCTCCACATGGTGGCCCATCCTGGGCGCCGAAAATGTGGAAAGGTATCTGCTTCTGCCATGTACACAGCAAAACATCCAGACAGGGCCACCCAGCATGGGAGAAGGTCCGCCATCCCGAAGGAAGGAGATGGACTCTAAGAGCCCTGGACATAAGTGCCAGTGTGGGTTAAACGGCATACTCAGCCCCAGAGGGATACGGAAATCACAGCATGTCAGTCCCAGAAGGGCCTTCCAGGAACATTCACTCTGGTGGCTCTGCCTTGTAGGTGAGGGAGCGAAGCTGAGGCAAGGAAACTGCGCCACTGTGGCCCCGGCTCTTGGGCTGTGCTCTTTGTTTTCTGTTTTCCCCAGTCTTAGGCCCCAGTTCCGTGCTCAGTAAGCCAACACTGCCCTGCCCACACCCCCCGGCCCTGCCACAGAGCTCTTTTGCTTTAAGGAAGCCTTTTTCTTTTCAGTCCTGGGTTCACTCTACAGCTGCAGGCTGCAGTGACTCCCGCCAGACTAGGCCATGGTTCTGTCTCTGCACTATTCCAATGCTCTTCATCGACCCTAAATGGCTCCTGTCTCCTGGCTTTCCCTCTTGGCGGTCTGCAGTCCATACAGTTACTCTGCAGCCTGGATGTGCTAAGAGTGTTCCATTTACATAGGGTGCCCATTCCCTCATCACTGCATCCTAGAAATACCAACATTTCAGCGTCCACACTCCATCTCCTTGTTAGCTTCTAGGACTCATCAGCAGCACACGATTCCTTACCAGACTATATTTGTTATTTTGAGTTCTGAAAGTCTGGTCACTCTTCCCACACTGTGTGGGACCTAAAAGCTGTGTCTCTCTAAGGCCCCAGCCCTCAGGACTAGCTGCCCCTGTCCAGTGCTGTCGAGCTGGACCCTTCTTGCCCATGGCAGCTCTTGGAAGGCAGGACTGGGGGGCACTGGCAGTGACACTGAGCACCACCGGGCCCTGCTTTAGGAGATGTAACTGAAAGGGAGAACAAATGAGCAGAAGAAAACGGGAGGAGCATATTTCAGAGTGAAGCTATCCTAGCTAAAAGTCAAGCTACAACCTGGTTACTCTTAGGGACACAAAGAAAGCAAAATGGACTACACCAACTCTGCTAGTTGACTAGGTTCTAGTTGCAGCTCAGCAACTTGTGGATTAATCTGTTTGCTCATCTGTAAAATGGGTATGGTGCCTATGCCTCAGGGTCTCTATGAAACTAAATTCAGTTAGATGATAGAAATGTCCCAAGTGGGTCTTCTTCAGAGTTTCCTTTTTTCTCTTTCCATCTGCCTACTCCAACTCCTATCGCTGCTTCCTTTACTCTCGCTCAGGGCTCACTTGACAGGACTGGTCTTACTGTGGGTCAGACAGACACTGTGACACACAGCAGCCCACTTATGGGAGCTTCCAAATAATGGCATCTTCTCTCCTCAAAATGCTTGCCCCGGGCTGGAGATTTAGCTCAGCGGTTAGAGTGTTTGC
>PVJO010020963.1:0-30937 GCA_004026905.1 Hystrix cristata | reverse complement strand
TCCTCTCCTTTGTATATTATCTTCCTTTTATATAATATCCATTACACTACTTTGTCCTTATTTACAGTTATGGTTTCTCATATCAGAGAAACAATTCGATGTGTGCTTATAAGTGTCTGATTTATTTCACTTAATAGTATATTCTCAAGGAACATCCATTGATGTTCAAATGACTCTAGTTTATCCTTCTTTATGGCAGTGTAGTACTCCATTGCGTAGAAAAACCACATCTTCTTTTGCCATTCATTGGTCATTGGGCATTTGGATTGTTTCCAAAACCTAGCTATTACAAACTGCACTACTATAAACATGGTTGTGCATATACGTTGTAGACTATAAAATAATTGAAGCAGAGGACCACTTTTACTGCTCATTAGTTGCTGTTTTGTACATACCAGAGCAATACTGCTGGGGCCACAAGCAGATGCTAGATCCTTGTGATGTAAGAGTATTGTCGGTTTCTCAAAACCTTGTTGTCTTTTATACAGGCACCACTTTCTCTCGTCAGATTCCTGGTTTGACTGCCTTTGTTTTCTACTGTGGCTCTCTGCAATAAGTCTCACCAGGCACAAAATGTCTGTGACCTAGAATGGGAACTTTGTTGGCCTTCCAGCCCAAGTACTGACTGTACAAGAATCCCTCGCCCCTTTCTCTAAAGGTTAAAATAAAACTAATCATTATCACTCAGTCATGCTTAGATGTGAACAGGATGTACAATTTTATATTCCGTTCTGGTAAATACAGTGAATACCTGTCACAGCTCTTCCTGTCTCCACCCTTCCCAAGGACCATAAAAAGGGAGGGGACAGGTGGGCTTTTCCCTTCGCACAAATCAGGTTTCCTGGAGTTTTCAATTGTTTCAACTGGGAAGAATCTACTAATAAGCATTAATATTCTGAAATGGCCATCTTTTCATAGAAATTTCCAAATCCTCTCTGCTAAATAGAAATTATTTTCCAAATGCATTCAGGGGAAGCAGGAACACCCCTACCTAGCTGTCCTCTTGTACAGGAACATCTAAGTCATCAGCTCTCATAATTCTAAAATAGAAGTTCCCACCCCGTGCAAATGATAACTGCATCATATTAGCTATGACTGGGAAAGTTCTGGAGAGTATTCCTGTTCCTTCGTCTCTGACTATTTGGGCAAACTTACGTCCAGGTGAAATTGTGCTAAATATAATTAGAAAAGCAAATTCTCTATTAAAATTCTCAGTAAGCTGGGTAGAAGAATAGAGTAGGGGGGAAGGAGGGACAGAGGATGAGGAAGACAGAAAGCACATCATCATCATCCATCTCAGTACGGGGGTGAAGTCAGTATACCTGCAGATCTGGCTTCCCTCAATGCCTATAGACTCCTCAAAGGAAACAAAAAAAAAAAAAATAAAAACACTGAATCTGTAGTTTTTCTCCTATGAATGTATTAATATAGGATAGGCTGTCATTTCTATAGAAGACCACTGTGACTGTGTAAACTATATCTATTGCTATTTTCTAAAAGATCTTATCTTACTCCTTACATACCACCAGCCTAGGCTTTCTCCTTGGCTCCCCCGTAACCAAACTCAACCTGACATCTCTGCTTTGAATGTTTTGGAAGTATCAGAACCTCCTATGTTCAAATTGAAGCAATTTTTCAATGACAAGCAAAATTGAAAAGCATTTGAAATTCCTAATTGTGAGATAGTTTATGTTTATTCAAAAATACATTTCACAAGTGAATGCAAAAATAGAAAATGTTACTTTCAAAAACTAAATGAAGTGCTTGCTTCGGCACATATACTAAAAAACTAAATGAAATGCATGGGAGGAGACCTAAGTACTCTAATTAACACATTTTGGGTACTTACTTGCTTGTTTTTCCTAAAGTCGTGGGCACTTATTAGGTTAAAGAATTAATGACATTAAGTAACTTTATTATCATCATAATGTGTTGCTTTAGCACAATTTTCTCGAAAAACTTTGGTAAGACTTCAGCCTCCTTCTTGTTGTTACTTATCTTTTGTCCTTTCCTGTTTACACATTATTTAACAGGCTTAAGGATCAATTGATTCAAGATATGTCATAAATTATCTAAACGAAGTTATCTTTATCAAAAACAAATATAAATTATTAGTCTATTAAAATCAAAATAATTATCAGGAAATATGCATTTTTATAAGTGGAGTTATTTTGCCACCAAGTCTATGGTTACTGTTTCTACTCCAACAGTTCATAGAGATATTACATACTTTAAATAACTTCATATTACTGCCACTTGCTTATATTTTTATATTCTATCGATCCATAGCAATATCTACATTACATTATAATCTAGCATCATTAATGGTTAAATTCCAAGCTAATAACTTGATTAGAATGAGGCCTCTGGATCTTGAATCAACTCTTTTCATATATTCTATTTTTAGAACAGGTTATGTAGTGTGTGGTCGGTCCAATAGGATGAATGTGATGAAATACATAAAACCTCACAAGGAAGAATGAGGCCCATTAGTCAAATTGTGCTTTTAGTCTATAAAGGCATTACATCATGAGTTCTTTAGAGGAAAGGGTAGGGTTTCCTCCTGAATGCATTACAGCATAAAAAGTAACATTCAGAAGGTAGCGTGTATAAAACAAACTTGTACCTCTCAGGTGGAACTATTTTTCCCATGAGAAAGGACACTTTCCGTCTAAAAAGAAATCAAGTATTTTTTTCTCTAGTTCATGTGTAAGTGAATGGAAACATCTGAGCTCATTGGTAAAATATCTAGAAGTCCAATGGCAAAAAAGAAAAAAAAAGGGCAGTGCAAATTAAGGCTGTGTAAAAAATACAGCAGAGGAATAACTTTATTCGGCAAACTGGTATAAATAGATTTTTTTTTTTTTTTGTGGTGCCAGGGATCAAACTCAGGCCCTTGTGCTTGCAAGGCAAGCACTCTAATCACTGAGCTAAATCCCCAGCCCCTAAATAGATTTTTTTAACTTGAGTCGAGAAATTTTTCTAGCAGCATAAAAATCCAATCAAAGCAAGAGCACTGGATCAGTAAAACAGACGGCCTGTCTCATATCCTCAACTTGAGACTCACCAGCTAAATAGCTACGAACACCCCAAGTTTACTTGATTAACATTAAAATACCTGAAAGTTAAAGTTAAAATGTAGTTTTTCTGACCTCAAATTATGTCTGAGATAAAATTATTCCTTTTTTCAAGGATTAAATATAAAAAAGAGTGAAATGGCCATGAAAAAGTAATTAAAAATGAGAATTAGGTCTCTTCCAAACAGTATCTTTGCTCTTTTGTTTCCTAGTTGTAAATGTAAAGTGTTAGAATCTGTATCTATTTCACAAGTTACTTTGAGAATAAATTAAAATAATGTATGTGAAAGTATTAGAAACTTGAACCATATTGCCATAATTTAAAAATTGAGAGAATTTGAGAAGTGTTAGACCTGGAATAAAGAAGATTCAGCTGAATAAAACTGAAGCCATTAAACATTTTAAGGCTGAGCCACAGAAGCGATCAGAACTATTCAGTATTACCACACACATACAAACAGGTCTGGACCAAGAGATGTGAACACCAGAAAAACAGATTTGGGCTCACTGAAAAAGGAAGGTGTTTCTAACAGGACTTTTAGAAGCTATAAATTTCCCTACACTAGAGACATGAGACAAAGGTTAGAATATATGACAAGGGAAATGCTGAGGAGAAAGTTCACATATCAAATCCCAACTGAGCTGTCTCATCTACAGTCTCCTTTCCATACTTAAAACTTAGAATTTGAAACATGTAGAGTGTAATAGTTATTGTATTGCTATTCTCAGTAGGTTTGGCATGACTGTCAAAACTACCTGTGGGCTTCACAGATCTGTGAGGTCCTCTAACAGGGGCAAGATTCCCGTTCCTGTGTCGCCTCTCCAGCAGAGAGTGAGCAAGCAGAAGTGTCAGGAGAAGCATGACAGGAAATACAGCCAACCAAGTAAGTGTGCAGTGGCTGGAAGAGAGGGCGGGGTGAGTCATTACTCCCTCCAGCCATTACTTTGCTCCAAGCCAGCACACAGTGAAGCTGTAAATGGATTATTTGTATGGCTTCAATTAACCAAACTGACAAGACCCATGAGGCTGGGGTCTTCATATTCAACCGTAAGTAGATAAAACATGGCCAAATTAAGTGATTATCAAAGTTACATAATTATCAAGAAAAATATGAAACAAATAGACTGTATGAAGCTTAGTTAACTCAAGCCCTAACCCTTTCTTTTCCTCAAAAGCAATCTTCTTATTTTTGTTGTTCTGGTATGAATTATCCAGGTAATTTCCTCAAAGTTCTTTTTCTTTGGTTTTCTAGAAACACTATGTCTGTGCTGTGAACACAATGTCAAGACTCAAAAATTCTTCTTAAGAACTTTGGCAGCATCCAATCTTTGCCTAAAACACCTAGAACTGCCTATCAAACCAAATCCTTCACCATGAAATTCAAGGCATACCCAATATTAAACCAAAGGCATATACATTTTATTTAATAACCTTGGAGTGTATTATTGCTAAGAGTTGGAGCTGTAAAGATAAATATCATCAGAAATTTTGATAAACATCAAAATCATGAGATTTTGTAGTTTGGCATACTCATTTTCAATATATTTGACTCTGATACATGTATAATATATATTTCATATATATATATATATACACATCATGATAAATAAATATTAGTTCCTAAAACCTGGTAAATACAGTAAGCATAGTGAGTCTGGTCTAAATGCTTCTATAAATTGGTATATGTAAAGATATATATAAAATCAAGTACAGAAAATTAATTTCTAATACCATTTCTTAAATTAGCATTCAATTGTAAATAGTTGAAAAGCCCATTTTAGGTAAATAGAGCAATGAAATTAGGCTGTGGCTTGCATAACAAGCTGAAACCATCAGCATTCAAACATCTCACCAGAAATGGAAACTCATGAAACCAAAGTTTTTGAAGTGCTCAAAAAAAAAGTCATCCTATTATAAAAATAGCAGTGTTTCATTCCTTGTTTTTTTTTTTTTTTATTTTTTACCACGAGAACCCACTGAAATAATTGTCCAGGATGTAAATCATTTCAACAGAAAGCAAACATTCAGAAAAAATCAAACATATTTAACTGACTGGAAACCACAAACTAAACAGGAAGTACATACTAAAATTTTGAACTTATAGGATAGTAAGTCATTTGTGCTTTTCAAATAAGAAAATATTTAATTTGTTTTAACTAAATAGAGTTCAGATGAAGGCAAAGAAGCAAAAATTCTCTTTACTGGCAGCTCAAAATGATAATGGGAAATCAAAATGTTTAAAATCAGCTGACACTCAAGAGCCTGAATAAACTATAAGGAATGGAAAGAGGGCTAGTGTGGCTGCCTCTTGCTCAGTGCTTGCTGTTTGCTGCCTTCTGACCGCCCTGCTTTGCCATGGACTGTTTCTCCTCTGCGATGCCCTCTGCCAGGCTGCCCTGCCTTGGAGCCAGCTGACTACGGACTGACACCTCTACAAACTGTGAGCTAAATGAACCTTTCCTCCTTTACCTTTGGCTGTCAGGTATTTTGTCTCAGCAATGAGAAAAGTAACTAAGACATGGGCTAAGTATGTCAGAGTTGTGTAAGACCCAAAGTACAGTTCTCAGACCTCCTGAAACGGGACCCAAAGGCCAGATTTAAACAATAGTCTGGCTGACTCTGAAACTAGCATTTGGAAACTGCTCACAGGACATCCATTATTCCAGCTCATTCTCAAGCTACCAAACCTAACTACCTCCCTCAGAAAACTGTCACAAACAATTTACAAACAGCATAACGCTATACTTTCAGTGTTCCTACTTGCCCCCTCATGGGCACCTTCTTCTAAGAACTTGATCTTTCAGATTTCCAGTTGCCCAGGACCTTGGTACAAAGTACATATGTGATAAATATGAATAATGGGATTCATGTTGTCTTCCAATCTTCCAGTTTTTTATTTTCAGTTTTTTTGCTTCTTTTGTCTTCTCATTCTTCCTTCTGTTCACTTTCTTTTTCATCATCACTGTATTTTAGCATGACTTTTAAAAGCATAACCGACTACCATGACACCATTTCTTGGTGAATGTACCCTCCTAGAAAAAATGCTGGAAGCCACAGAGTACCAATCTGCATACAAAAAGAATAATGAGTACTCTTTGAAAACAGAGTCACAAATTGGGAGGCAAAAAAGGTTTTGCTTTATTTATCATGGTCAACCGTATCTACTAAATTTTTTTTCTTTTCTTTCTTTTTTTTTTTGGTGCTGGGGATCAAACTCAGGGCCTTGTGCTTGTCAGGCAAGCACGCTAACCACTGAGCTGATTCCCCAGGCCCTAATTTTTGATCAGAGATTAACTCAAAAACTCGTAGGCTGAATTAAAATTCTAAATTTGCTGGTATATCAAACGCTTGAACCAGAATCACCTGAAATTCTTATTAAATATACAAATCCCTGAATCTCAGCCAAGATGTATTTAGTCTGAACCCCTTGGGAGTCACAGAAGGGACATAGGAATTTATCTTTTTAGCGAGCTGTTAAGTGATTCTTAAGGCACAATACAGTTCAAAAACCAGCATTATAGAACAACTGGCTCAATTTGTAACTTCCTTATGCTTCCAGAAGGCTAGTAGAGGAAAGATTTATCCATCTTTTGCTATAAGAGAACTTTATTCATGCATTTAATGTTTATCAAGGGCTTGGGTCAGACTTCTAAATGCAAAATGAAAAATAGCACAAGTTTAAACATGTTAAGTATCTTTAACTTCACATAGAAGAGTTGAATGTTTAAACCAGAAAATAATACATTCTCTGATTTTCAAAGCAGTTTATTAATTCTTCCATTAGAATAAGTTTTTATCTGCAAGGCAGTTTATTAATCCTTTCATTGATTCACTATGAAGATCAGTGGTTCTATAAGAGAAATTGTAAACTTGTAATATTAAGAAAGACCAACTGATTTATCTGAATTGATAATGATACACATCCAACCTGGAAGCAAAATTTCTATTATACCTAAGACTATGGATGACTTCGTGGATGTTACACCAGCGAATGTGCAAAGGCAAATAGGGAAAGAGCCACGCTTATTTTAACACTCTGCTGCAATCATCCAGAGATATTTAATCCATCTCACATTCAAGCTTGTGTCTTGTAAGATTAGTCCACAGAGACAGTGAACACGAATATAAGCAGAGGACATACAGCAGGAAGCAGCCGAAGGCTCCCAGGATGGAGCGTGGGCTTGGCAAGCTCTCCAGGCTAAGACCCAGGCCTCGACTGTCATCGCCAAGGGTCACAGCAGCCGAAGTAGCAGAGGAGACAACACCAATCACAGCCCTGGAGGAAGGGAGGTCCTCCCACGGGGAGGGAGCCCAGCTGACCCTCCCCACAGCATCTGCACAGACCCTGTCGCTCTGGCCTCTGTGCAAGGACAGAACGGCCAGTGCTTGGACAGTGTCTGCGATCACAGACTGTTACAACTGAAAAGACACTGCAATAAAACACACCGGAGGGCTGCTGGGTTTTTTCCAAAGTGTTTCCAGCTCCAGGTTTTGACAACTGCTACAACATTGCAAAGTAGCAGGCTTAGAAGTAGAAATTAAACGTCATTGTATTTAGTAGAAAAGAACACTATCCTGATAGGATGCTTTTTTTGTTTTTTGGGGTTTTTTTTTTTGGTGCTGGGGGTCAGACTCAGGAACTTGTGTTTGCAAGGCAAGCGCTCTAACCACTGGGATACATCCTCAGCCCTCATATGATGCTTTAAATAACCTAACCATCAACAAGGGAGATAATTTTGAAATTTATTTTTTCTTGTGATTGAAGATAAGACTCTGCGTCAAGTGATAAACATGACCACAGCCATCTCCCCCACAATCATAAAACAAATTAAGTTCATGAACTGACTGTATAAAACACTGTATAAACACTGTATAAAACACTGTATAAAAAGTATTTTTATTTACATGCAAATCATGAAATCCCTGTTGGTTTATTCTAGGATCTCTCTAAAATACAGAAATGTCACAGGAAACCTTATAACATTTTTACATAAACATACATTTAATTCAGACATACACAAAACTGTTTTGAGAGAAGTTACGTTTATACAAAAGTTGTTCTGCAAAAATTATCAACTCCAGATGTATTCAAATTAATATTTTGAAATAATTACCCAGAAAATGAAATCATTAAAAGGATATAGCCGGGGAGGGGTGTGGCTCGGGGGAGTGCAGCTTGGCGTGAAAGAGGTCCCGGGATCCATCAACACCCAACAACAAAAACCTTACGGATTTCAATATCCAATAAATAACTTTGCAGTTTAACAGGACAGGAAATTCATACAATGGGAGACCGAGTTTCTAGATTTCAAATATGAAAAAGTAGAGTCTGAGTGAATCAAAAACCCTCTTAGAACTCTCCAAATTGGTAGAGTCGGAGCCTATCAAAAACTCACTTAGAACTCTACAAATTGGTAGAGTACTAGCCTATCAAAAACCTACTTAGCGTTCTACAAATTGGCAGAGTCTGAGTCAATCAAAAACCCACTTAGAACTCTACAAATTACAGGAAGACTCAGATATGCTTCCTACCTCCCTACCTTGTTCCTTAGATATGTAATGATCACGGGGGTGCAGAGAAGGGGCTGACGTGCACGGTAACCAGCCGGACCAGCAGAAGCTAAAGAGAGGCCATGCTGCGTGTGCCTGTCGTCCTGCAGGGGAGCCGGGGCACTGGACAGAGCCGACACTCCCAGGAAGACCTGAGAAAGACAACCTCGCACAGGCACGGACCACAGAAACCTTCTGGTCAAAAACGTTTAATAGCGCGGGTGTGGGGAATTTGTAACCCTTGCACTTTGCTGGTGGGAATGTAAGATGACGCGGAGGCGCTTGGAGAACAGTACAGTGTTAGTTCCACGCAGAGCTACCTGATGACCGAGCAATTCCGCCCGGGGAAGGCGCCCGAAAGGATTGAAAGCACGAGTCTCAAGCGAACCGATGTCTGCTCGTTGCATCACTAGTCACAACAGCAAAGATGTGGAAACAGCCCACGGACCCGCCACAAAGACACAGACAAACAGAATGTAGCGCATTGTACAGAAAGTAGAGTCTTATTCAGCCATTAAAAGAAGTGAAATTCTGGTGCATGCTGCAATATGGATAAATCTTGAAAACATCATGCTAATGAAATGACAGCTATAAAAGGGCAAACACTGTATGATTCTATTTCTTTACAGTACCTAGAACAATCAAAATCATAGAGATGGAAAGTAGGATGCAGTTCATCACGGGCTGAGGGGACTGGGAAATGGGGATTTATTGTTGAATGTGCAGAGTTTCTATTGTGCTGACGAAAACATTTGGAAATGGACAAACAGTTGTGATAATGGTTACACAATATTGCAGATGTACTTACTGCTACTGATTTATATACTTAAAAATGGTTAAAATGCTAAATTTTACGTGATGTGTATTTTATCACGATAAAAATAAAAAGTGATAAATTACAAAATTTTAAAAGAATATTTGAAATTCTACAATATGAATTGTCTGGGGCCTGAATTATTTTTATTTTCTTATCAACTTACTACCTTAGGAATCAAGATCAAATTGGCAAGAAATCTCCAACTTTTTCAACTTTCAAAATCTCAAAGGAAATGATGAATCCAATTTTTATTAGGACCAATTGGAAGAATATTATACACAAATGAGAAATTTGGGAGCATGCAACTATCTCAGAATTACAGAATTTTAGATTTGGAGAGAACTTCAGAGACCGTATAGTTCAATATTTCTCAAAATGTATTTTACTGATGACTCATCACACAATAAATTTCATAATGAAAGGCTTGTGTAACTTGAAAAGTCCACTCCTTAACTTTCACTTCTTGGTGACTGCCTGTGAGCATAAGCAAAGAAACCGTGAGAGTTTTAAATGAACAGACCTGTTTTTTATACCAGCACTTCTCACTTTGCAAGATGCATACTAACCACCTGGGGATGTTGCAGAAATGAAAATTCTGATTCAGGAAACTTGGTCTATTATGGGCCCCAGGAACTTGCATGGGATTCGATGGACAGGGTCTTACTGTGTAGTCCAGGCTGGCTTTCAACTCACATGTAGCCCAGGCTGGCCTCAAACTCGCGATCCTCTTGCCTCAGCCATCTGAGTGATAGATTACAGGTGTGAACCTCTGCACCCAGCCAGAACTGGCATTTTTAACAAGTCGCCCTTGGAATGCTGCTGGGCCCGTGACATAGTGAGAGACAATGTTTGAGCCCTGCATCCTCAGGCCCAGTGCCAGTCAGAGTGTGGCAGTACCTACAGCCAAGCCATCTGGGAAAATACTGCTGTGCCTCCAGACCAACAGATAAACAGGAGTCTGAGCACACGTCCCCTGTCCCCAGAGCTCCCACGGGTCCAGCAACAGATGGCTGACTCCACTGGGGGCAGCTCCAGAGCCACAGCCAGTGCTCATTCTGAGCGCTCAGTGACAGGCTACCAGCTGTTTACAGGTTTGAAGTATATTACTCTGAGGAAGGAAGGATGTGTAGGAAACAAGGCTCTCAGTAAATCTGTACTGAATGATTCTGAAAGTGTTCAAGAATGGGTGCACAGTGGAATATTGTTCAGTCACAAAGAAGAACAAAATCATATCATTTAAAGGAAAATGGTCAGAGCTGGAGACCATCGTGTTAAATGAGGTAAGCCAGACTGAAATATCACACATGTTCTTTCATACGAGGAAATTGGGAAGGGGGAATGACATGAACATAGATGGGAAGATAGGGGACTACTGCAGAAGAGGAAGGAGATGAGAGAGGGCGTGCAAAGGGAGGAGCGGTAACGGAAGGGCATGGTCAAAGTCTGTTGCATGTATGTACAAATAGACAAAAATGAAACCCGAGAGTCTGCATAACTAATACACACACGCACAGAGAATGAATGCAAGCTAGACCCTTGCTTATCTTCACCTACTTTTTCCTCAAACTCAATCACAGATCCTTTTTTTGGAAAATCTCGATTTAATTCAAGCTCCTCATTTTGCTAATGAGAAAACTGGAGATCAGGACGGACGTTGAGGTGACTCAGTCAGAGAGCTGGAGAGAAGCCAACACAAGACCAGAAATCAATTCTCGCTCCAAGTCCAGTTGTAATTTCCTAAAATATAAGATTGCTCACTTCAGCTCTCCTGGAATGATGAGAACCTATAAAGCTTATACTGTGAATCAGTTAAACTAGTTGAATGAGCATTATGCTAAAGAGAAATCACTATTTTTTTTCAACTTCAATCTCTCAGCCTTAAAGAATATTGTTATCAGGCTTAGGAAAATATTACATAAAAATTTTATTCTATCTAAAATCTCTAGGTCATGATGTCTAAAAGCCTTCACTGGAAATGCAGAACTGAGCTCATGACTTTCTTAAAGTCACATTGCTTCTTAGTGACAGGTTCAAGACCAGAACTCAAATCTCTTTCCTCTCACCATGGCACTATTCCCCCCAAACCACAACCTCATTCACTTCTGCTGTTTAAAGGAAATCTCTGCATGAAAGATTGGTTTAGCACTACCCAAGCTGCTCTATAACCTGCTTGCTGACTACAGGTTTACCTTTCTTAAGAACAAGGGGTGAACAACTGCTGCCTGAGAAATACAGCAACACAATTTGTAATAGCTAAGTCTTGGAAACAGCCTAAATGCCCCAACAACCAACGAATGGCTAAAGAAAATGTGGTTTTTCTACACAACGGTGTACTACACCACAATAAAAAAGGATAAACGAGTCATTTGTATGTAAATGGATGTTCCTTGAGAACATACTATTAAGTGAAATAAATCAGACACTCATGAGCACACATCGAATTGTTTCTCTGATATGAGAAACCATAACTGTAAATAAGGACAAAGAGGTGTAATAGATACTATATAAAAGGAAGATAATATACAAAGGAGAGGAGAACTAGAAAGAGAGAAGGGGGAAAAGCAGGAAGGGAAAAAAGGAAAGAAAAGGGAAAGAGAAATCATAGAAAACTATGAATAAACCTACTGCAAATAGGGAAGGAGGCAACAGAAGGGAGGGGTGGGGAAGGGGGGGGAACCAAGATGCACCATGTACAGGTACAAAATAAATGTGATGAATGTGATCATTATATGTGCAATGTAACAATACATGTCCTTGGTTAAAAATTTAAAAATTTTTAAAAAAAGAAATGATCCAGAGGCCTGCAGGGGTGCACTGGGCAGGAGGAAACTGCCCCCTGCTGGGACAGAGCCATGCAGACTTCAATTTTACCTCTAAAAGAGAGACCTCACTCTTAAACGTTCCCTGAGGCTCAATGAGGAATGAAGGAGGCTTGCACAGATATTGGTACAGGGAAACAAAATGTTTTGCCATATGCTATCATAGAAAATTATTTCCCATCTGTAGTCAAATTCACTTTTACAACTGCTTCTGCAGTTATAACCCCACTCAGCATCTGGCTGCTACAGAACGGCCCCAGGGTGTATCCATTACAGAGCTGGATGATCTCTAGTGAGAAATTTGGGAGCCATATTCCCTGCCTCTCACCACCTCAAACCAGAAGGACACAGTGGTTACCATTGTGTGTTGCCAGATAAGGTTACAGCGAGGGTCTGAGATGCGTCTGTGATTCAGTTTAAGGCCACAGCAATCGCTACAACTTTAGTGTTGGAGGCCTCTGCACAGGGAACAGCATCATCAGGTTGTGACGCTGACGTTTTTTGTAGAATCTTAGAAAAAAGGAAGTGCCCTCGATAAATCATTTTCCTAGTGGAAATGACAGAATTATTCTCCCAGGAGAACAACACAAACCACACGTCCCTCTCAAGGGCGGGAGGAAGGAAAAGCAGAGGCATAGCTGCCTGGGAGGATCTGAGGCTTCCTGGGGATTTGTTCCCCTCTGTCCTGTTCAGGTTACTCATGACAACCTGTAAGTCCTTTTTTACACATAAAAGACAGGCTCCTTCTCAGTGAATATGCTGCTTGTTTAAAAAGGATATATATATATACATATATATATATATATGTATATATATATATACATTTTTAAGTAAAAAAGAAAGTTGTACATCATTATAAGATATTTTTATTAATAATACCAAAAATCAAATGCAAAAATATCACCTTTAACAGCAATAGCTTTTGGAGAAGACTGTGCTTTTATTTTTAACTTTTTTATACTTTTATAATTGAATTATAAGGTGCTTGTTAATTAAAGCAATTCATCCTATTATGAGTAATCTTGCTGGATGCCTATCAGTATCAGAGTCTACTCCTCAAAGTGGAGCACAAAGAGATGGATAATATTGTGTGATTTTAAAACAAAAACTAGTAAGTCACAGACATTTATCTCCTTCATCCATCACATTACTTTTATTAAGAACTTGTAACAGACTTTGTGTATGGCATTTGGCAAAGAAACTTCAGTTCATTCTTTTTTAAATGAAATTGTTAGCACTCAGAGTTTCTTTTCCAATCAGAATGTTAGGAAGTGCCACTCCCAAACCAGCTTCTGATTTCTGAGAAATTTTTGCCCAGGTCACCAGGGAATGAAAGGTCAGCACTGAGGAAGAATTTAACTGAAATTGGCTTCAATTTTTTTAGTGGGGTGGAAAATATCCTTTGACTAAAGGAAGGTACATGGGCATAAAGTCCAAGTTTTATCAAATTCAACCTAGGAAATTGGCCAGATCCTTTGAAACTTTTTCCCATGATTAAAATTCTCATTTGTTGCTTTTTTGGCGTAATGGCTAATGATACGGGGCACTGGCCCAAGAATCATAGTGGAGTTTTTTTTCTTGTTGTTACAACAAATTAATAAATTAGAGGAAATCTATTTTTTAGTAAGGTGAACAGCCCACTTTAAGGAGGAAAAAGTTACAATTCGTTATATTTTCTTTCTTCAGACCCTCTTTGTCTGAAAGTTGCAATGATAAATACAAAGGGTTCCTAGGACCCTCTCAGGGAGTCTACAATTTATTTCATTTTCTATCTAAAAACAATTCCTGAAATCAGTGTTTATTTGTATGTTTCAACAAAAAAAAACCCTGTAATAAATTACATGCAAAAGTAGGTAAAACAACTTGTCTTCTGTTCAGCTAGAGATTAAAATTATTTGCAAAATGTAAAACATTCCACTTCTAATATAGTAAATATCAACATATATGACCAACCAAAGCAAAAGCTCTTGTGAATTCTCAAACATCTAAGAATGTGAAGGAATCGTGAGCCTAAAACTATGAGTACTTGATAAAATGGTTAAGTTCCTACCGCTTGGGCTCTAGATACAAAACTTCTGGCACAGGATAGAACCCCATAACTATTTCTGAACAACTCAGAGACATCTTTTCAAGCATTTGAGAAGACACAGCACATTAGAGTTGGCAAACCTCCTCTCACAGAGTAAAAGTGGACTTGTGATCGTAGCCCTGCTGTAGATCATAAACAGTAAGGAGCTAGAGAAGAGAATTCTTCTCCTGGGGTGATCGGCTTGTGTTGGATTACAAAAGACATCAGCATTGTCCTCAGGAGAAAAGACAAATGAAAGCAAACACATAGCCCACCATGTGGAAGTTTAAATTACATTTATGAGCCTATTTCTCTAGTTTATTTGACCAATTTATGATCTTCCCTACATAGCGATTTTGATTTATACTAAATATAATCCAGCACAGTGCCCACTAAGCAGCTTAATGTACGCATAATCTTGGGTCACATGTTATACGCACCTATTATTCTCATCCAACTATGGCTTCGACTATATTGTTCTTCATGTAAATACCTCTTACAGTTTCCTTCCAAAGGATAAGTTAAATTGTACCTTCCCCTACCACGATGTCCTTGAAGTTCCACAAAAGAATGTGCAAAAACCTCCTAATTCTCTCCACCACCCTACACGCCTGCACTTTTCAATACGGCTTTGTAGTTCCTCTCACCAGGGGGCCTGTTTTCCTTTTCTTTCAAACTTAGCTAGCTCTGTAACCACTTTGTGCAGTAACCTGATGGGAATCACAGCACACCATTTCCAAGCCTAGACGTCTCTGGATGCCTTGCCCTTATGCCTTCCTCACATGAACAGGGTCAAAGAGCAGTTGGAGAACAAGAGACCATGTGGAGCAAAATCCCATCAGCGCTGCCGAGGCCACACTCTAGACTAGCTAGTCCATCATTTCAATGCACATACGTGGAGAAGTCCAGTGACGAACAGATATTTCTGAACTCCATGAGACAAACCATCCAACCAAATTATTAGTTTGTAAGAAAAAATATTTTTTTTTAAATTTTGGGTCTGTTATTTTAACAACAGGTAAATAATTTGCTTATCCTCTAATTTCCCCAGAGAACTTCCTACTATGGGCAATAAGTCCCACACATTTATACTTCACTATGTATAGTGTAGTTTCTATATTGTGAGATGATTTTTCTAAACTACTTGAGGGAATAGAGTATATCTGGTTTACTTTTTTCTCTCTATAAATATTTAATTAGTTCATGGTCCGACTGGAAATTTTAAATTTCTAAGCAAGGCAGATCCTAAAGGATTACCAATTCTTTGCCCAGCACTCTTTTCCCCCTCCCTGTTAAAATGAAGAGAACTCTGCTGTAAGAATTCATTTTATCTTTCTTGTCTCCCTGAAAGGTTCAATCTCCATGAGCCCCAAAACTCAATGAGTATGTATAACTTATCACCACACAAAGACAGCTTGATCTACCAGAATAAAATGCTTTCAGTCTAATAGCTTTCACATTTCTATCATTGAAATGCTAGAGCTCTGTAATCTTCTCTGTCATTTTCACTACTACTATTATCTTGGAACACCTTCAAAGAGAAAGTGAGTGTGTGGTGGACTGATGTGGTCAACTTGAGCAGGAATGCCCAGCTGAACTGAGTTATCGTGGTTCTGGGCATAGAAGATCCATCCAAGGATGGTTGCTTATACAATATAAAGGAGAATAGGAAGATAGCAGCCAGCCATTTCCCAGGAGAAGCTCTGTTGTGGCTGGTTCTCCTGAAGGGAACTCAGCTGTTCTCATTGCAGGACGAACTTGGGGGCTTGCTGTCATTGGGGATGGCTGCTGTTTGCTTTGGGGAGCTCTTGGTCCTCCACCATAAGTGTCATATCCTGGCTCCAGTATAGATTTCTTCAGCCCTGTAGTGTAGACACGGATTTACATGGGGTGTTGCTGTGGGCTTTCAGCTCTTGATTGGACCTTTTGGGTCTCCAGTGTGCGGGTAGACATTCTGCACTCTTCCTGCATCTGTCTTGTGTGGGTGAATGTTACAACTTGCAAATGTCCTGTATTGAATCTGCTCTCTTGCAAACCATTTGTGATAGTTGATTGATTGTGTCAACTTGTAAGAGAAGCTTAACTAAATTGGTTCAGCAATTCTCTACCCTGAGTGTAGAAGATCCACCTAGGGTGGTCCACTGCCTGGATGGTATAAAAGGGAAATGAAGAGGGAGAGACCTGGTCCAGTTTCTTTGGATCGGCTTTGGTTCCTTTGGAGGAGCTCCACCTTTACTTGGACGTAATCTCTCAGTTTCCAACACAATTTCTTCAGCTTCCATTGCAGTGAGCTCCAGACCTTTGCCTGGACCCTTCGGAGCTCCAGACCTTCAGCTGGGCCCTTCGGATCTCCAGTGTGCAGATGGACCCTCTACACTCTTCCACGTCTGACTTTGTAGGGAGCCCTTGTAAGGTGATCTGTAAGCTCTTACGTATTCATATATCTTGCATTGTATCTGTTTCTCTAGCAAATACTGACTGATACACCATTGACTCTGGAAGAGTAACTAATACACTGAGTCGCAGTGCTGGAGAAAATATCAGCTCCTGCTATGTGGCAGCATCACGATGGTACCTCTGGGAAATCCTCCCTGTGACCCAGGTCACTTTGGTCATGGCTTCCCTGAAACCTTGTACTATGACCAACCCAAGACAAAGATGGAAAGCTTGTTCTCTTGATCCTACCATTTCCTTTTCCGTCTTCCTTTCCTTCCTCTGATGACTTCTCTTCCCAATCACCTAGAAACTCAATGCCTTAATGCTTTTTCTGAATGACAGAAGTCCCACAATGCAAGAACGCTTCTTCCTTTAAAAATAATCTACCTTCCAAAGTTATTACCTTCTTCCCCAAGTGGGTCCTTACCAAAGTGCTTGTGGTGTCTGGTAGAAAAAGTCTATTAAAATTCAGGAGGATGAGTATTAGTCAAACAAATTTGAACAATGTTTGCATAAAGGGGGCACTTATGAATAAAATTATACCAATGGTAACACTGTTTGTGGCAGAGTCTACTACCTGCTCATGAAAATATCATGATGTATCTTCTTACTGGGCACCATTTCTCATCCAGGGTTACTTGGAAACTACACATGGAAGACTTTGGTTTACCAGGTCGCCTGAATGTGTGTAAAACAACATCTAGCTAGTCTGTTAACTTTTGAGTAAGCAACAAAGAAACTTTCATTATATATGAATCATAAAAATACTGGGGTCAGACAGAGTTACTCTGCATAATTTAGCATCTTTATTCATAGAGATTTTTCTTTTCAGGGCATATTTTGTTCATTCATTCACTAATAAAGGTCACCAGACTTTTTCTATAAAAAGACAGATAGTAAATATTTCAGGCATTATTGAAGCACATGGTCTCTCTTATGACCATTCAACTATGTCATAATAGCATGAAACAAGCCACAGACAATACATAGGACACACAGGTCATAGATGTGTTTCAATAGAACTTTATTCACCAGAGGAAGAAGGAGCATCCATAGATTTGATGCATAGATGTGTTTTACCAGTCCATCTGATAAGGTAGCAGAAACCGATCAATATTCCCCTCTAGAGAAACTGAAATCACAGCATAGTGCTATCAGCTGGGGTCATTCTAGTTGCATTCAACAGCATAACTAATTAGAGCTGAAATTCTAAGATGGCTCCACTCCCACATCTAGTGCCTCATCCATTGTGACTAAAAATCTGAGGGCTGACTGTGCTCATACTTATTTCACATGGCACTGGATCCCCAGAGGTCAATAATAGGAGTTTCAAAGACCCTTAAATCCTGAGATCACACGTTTCCTTTCCTTGTACTCTAGTAGTCAAAGCGACACTGGGTCATCTCTGACTGGAAGGGAAATACACTCATCCTCCGGAGGATGGAGTTGGGTGTCACTACACAGGCGAGGAGAACTGGGGGCCATATTTGCAGATATCCTACCACAATCACATCTTTCCTACTCCTACGTACAGAACACTCACCGCCTTCCTATCCCCAAAACCTCTCTGTATCTTGATCACCGAGTTTTATTGAGTTGTCATGGGAAAATCCTAAAATCAGATAGGAAAATCCTAAAAAATCCAAAAAAAAAAGCTTTGGAAGTTTATGGGAAAGTTTTGGCAAGCAAAAGGACAAAATAAAATTCCTGTGGCAACCTTCAAATAGTTCATTTGAGAGAACACCATGTGACCATGGGGTGAGTAGCAAAGGATATGAAGTGAGGAAAGACTTTATAGATTTTTCCGTGCATCCCATTTGATGAGCTAAATCATCTCTTTAGTTCCCATTCCCCTTCCTTATCCCCTCGGTCCTAATCTAAGAGAATGATAGTTTCTGGTAGAATCATTTTCCACCAGCCCTAGCTTGAAAAAAACAAACAAAGTTCACCACTTGCCTTTGAAAAAAGCAACAGCCCAAACCATAACAATGATCACAGATGTTTGTTACACCCCCAGCATCTGCATTTCCCAACCATTCAGGACGTACAATCAGCCTCTCGCAATTTTTGTTCCTCTGGGCAAAGAAATTCAAAATTTTATAAAAGTAAATAGGCTACATTTTATGTCATACATGGACAATGTAGTCAATGAGTTTTATATATGTCAATACAAATGCATAATAAATAAAACATAAAGAGAACAAAGTGCAGCAAAACTGGTAAGAGAGAATGTCAGGTTCGAGCAAATTAGGTCTCCTTCAAAGGCTGAGGAATCAGAGGAGATAAATATAAGAGAACTATTTGTTAACACAAAACAAAAATACACTCTTCCCTTTATCCCAAGTGAGAATATAGCAAAAGGCTGTAGGCTGAGGTGGCAGAAGCATGTGAGAAAGAAGGGTCAGTATCTTCAAGAAACAGAGACCCAGATAAGGCCAGCCTGAAGGTGCTCCAACAACTTACTCTCAGAGAGGCCTTCCGAGACCAGTCCCCCCTTCCCAGGGCAACCTTCCCTGCGACCCCAGGACTGCACCCCAGACCCGCCTCCCAAAGGCTCCAAGGCCTCCCCGCACCACCGCAGAGGACCGTGCCTCCAACGCAGCCCTTGGGTTTCAACCAAATCCAAACCCTGACAGAGTCCTTTCTCAGAGGTGTTTTCTTGTATATATTTCTCCCAGTCTGTGGTTTGTCTTTTCAATCACTGAACAATGTCTTGTACAGAAAATGAATTCTTAATTCTAAAGAATCCAGCTTTCCTTTGCACTTTGTACATTTGATGCTAAACACTTATTCCCCCTGACTTAAAAGCAGCAGATCTAAAATGTCATTGCATGTCCAAGGTCATTTAGATTTTTCCCCAATGTTATCTTCTAGGAGTTCTAAACTATCAAACTGTACATTTTGGTCTTTGATTGATTTTGAGGTGATTTTTATAATGGGTGTAGGTCTGTGTCTAGATTTTTTTTTTCAATGTGGATTGGATATCTAGTTCTTTCTGCATCATTTGTTGAAAAGACTATCTTGCTCCATTACATTCCTTTCATTTCCCCTTGGAAGGAGTGCAGTTTAGTTATGTGGGTTCACTTGTAGGCATTCCATTCTATTTCATTGACCTGTTTGTCTATTCTTTTGCCAACACCACATGGTTTTTTATTACTATAACTTTATAGAAAGTCTTGAAGTTGGGCAGTGTCCGTTTTTTGGTTGTGTTTTACTTCACTGCTCTGTTTACTATTCTGAGTTGTTTGTTTCTCTGTATAAACATTAGAACATGTTTGTCAATGTCCACAAAATAAGTTTGTAGAGTTTTGATTGTGATTGCCTAAGAATAACTGACAGTTTGAAAATATTGAGTTTTTCTAATCATAAACATGGAAAGTCTCTTCCCATTTATTTTTCTTCAATCTCTATAATCAGAATTTTGTAGTTTTCCTCCTATACATATTAAACATATTTTTAGATTTATACATAAAGTGTTTTATTTAGGGAAAATCACTAATATAAATAGCATTGTGTTTTTTACTTCACTGTCCACTTGTTCATTGCTGGTATGTTTGAAAAGTGATTGATTTGTATATATCACCCTGGAGTAATATGATCTTTCCATGACTATTTATTAGTTCCAGGAGATCTCTACCAGTTTTTGAATTGCCTGCATAGACAGTCATATTATCTGAGAATAAAGGCAGTTTATTTCTTCCTTCTTAATCTGTGTGTCTTGTATGTGTTTTTCTCTACTGTTGGATGAGCAGGACTGTTGAGAGGTGATATTCTTCCTTTGCTCCTGATCTTACTGAGGAAGTTTCTAGTTTTTCACTATCAAATATGATGCTAGTTGAGAATTTCTTGCAAGTGTTGCTTGTCAAATTACAGAACTTTCTATTTCTAGTTTCCTAAGATTTTTTTTTAATCATGAACAAGTGTTGGATTTTGTCAAATACTTTTTCTATATCTATTGATACAATTATGAGATTTTTCTTCTTTCAGTGGTCTAAGTGATAGATCACATTATTTTCAAATGCTGAACCAATCCTGAATGACTTATAAATCCCTCGTAGTCATGTTGTGTGACTCTTGGTAAGGTTTTACAGTTGAATTTGATGTACTAATATTTTGTTAACTATTTTGCATCTATGTTCATAAGACATCATGTTGTGTATTTTTTTTCATTCATTTGATTTTGCTAGTAGAATAATACTATCTTCAAAAAATGAATTAGGAAGTATTACCCGTGCTTCTATCTTTAGGAAGCTATCGTAGAAATTCAGTATAAATTCTCCCTTAAATATTTGGTAAGGATTGGGGATTTACTTCAAGTGGTAAAGTGCATGCCTAGCAAATACAAGGCCCTGAGTTTGATTCTCAGCACCAAAAAAGAAACCAAAAAAGTTTGGTAGAATTTGTCAGTGATCTCATCTAGGCCTGATGTTTTCTTTTGCAGAAGGTTGTAAGTCATTAATTCCATTTATTTAATAAATATAGACCTATTCAGATTTTCTATTTCTTCTTGTGTGAGTGAAAAAGTCTAAAGATGAAACATACCACATGAGAACTTTAGTTAATAATGGTATATCGCATTGAAGATTTTTACAAATGAGCACATTATAACTGCTTTTACCTCAGGGAGCATAAATGGTAAGTTTACAGGATGATAGATGTATTAATTTGTCTCTCTCTCTCTCCCTCTCTCTCTCTCTATTAATATATAAAATCATGTATACTTTACATACAATAAAATTTTAATTACATTTTTCAAGGAGTTGATCCATTTCATCTATGTTATCAAATCCATGGGATGGGTAGTATTGATTTCCTCTTCCATTTCTGATATTGTAAGTTAGCCTGGTTAAAGTTTTATTAATTTCACCGATCTTTCAAAAACCCAGCTTTTAGGTTCCTGGTTTTCTATATTATTGTTTGTTTTCTGTTTCATTGATTTCTTCCCTTTTCTCCTGCCTATTTTGGATTTAATTCATTCTTTTTCCCAGTTTCATAAAAGAGAAGTTAAAAGAATTGATTTTCTAACTTTTTCCTTTTCTGATTTATGGATTCTCTGTCATAAATTATACTTAAGTAATGTTTTCATTGCTGTCCTCAAAGTTTAATAGATTATATTTTCACTTTTTTATTTGGTTCAAAATATTTTTCTATTCTCTTTAATATTTCTTCTTTGACCATCTATCATTTAAAAATGTGTTGAATAATCATCCTGTGTTTGGGGATTTTCCAGACAGCTTTCTGTTATTGATCTGTAGTTTAATTTCATTGTCATCTGAGAGCATACATTGTACAATTTCCATTACTTAAATTTAGGGAGGTTTATTCAATGGCCTTAAATGTGGTCTATCTGGTTGAATATTTCTGGTAAGAGTGAGAAGAATGTACATGCTCTTGTTGCTAAATGAAATACCTTATTAGTATCAATGATATCCAGTTGATTGATGATGACTTTGAGTTAGACTATTTCCTTATTGATTTTCTGCCTGCTACATTTACCCATTTCTGATACAGACATGTTGAAATCTCCAGCTATAGAAATGAACTCACCTGTTGTTCTTTACAATACTGTCAGTATTGCCACAGATGTTTTGACACTCCATTTTTAAGCACATGCTGTACTCATTAAAGAATTATTATGCCTTCTTGGAAAATGGATCCTTTTATCACTATATAATAATGCCTCCCTTGTTCCTCCATGCTTTTCCTTGCTCTGGTCTTAAAATTAATATCACTCTTATTAATTAATTTAGTCTTTCTTATAAATTAATATAGTCTTCTTTTGATTAGTGGCATCTTTCTTCATTCTTTTAATCTATATATTTCTGTATTAGTCTGCTCAGATTGCCACCACAAAATACAAAGTGGGGAGATTAAACAACAGAAATTAATTTTTTCACAGTTTTAGAGGGTAGAAGATATTGGTAAATTCAGGTCCTAGTGTCAACTATTTACAGGACTACAAAATTACATCTGTAAAAGAAGTATTAAAATATGTATTCTCCGACTTTTAATGTGACTTTCAGAACATTTTATAATTTATCACTTAATATTTATTGTTTTAAGCACAAGCAGATATACTCATTCATACATTGAAACCCCAGATTTATGTAGCACATACTACACACTTCATTAACTTAACAATACATCTAGGTTATTGCTCCAGGATGCTACATACTCCAGAGTAACATATTGCTGTTAGTAATTATTATTGATTCATTTTCTACTGTGAGAAATATAAATGCAATTCATACAATCCATGCATGTTTTGCTCATAAATTTCCTGCTCTAAGAATTATTTGAACTAATTAATATACTGTTTCTCCCTTTCTTCTTTCTATACCTCACCATTCAGCTTGAAGTCTTACTTTTCCTTTTCAATTAGTAACAGTAGGTTGAAGAGAATCATATTCTATTTTTTACATAATTTCCTCTATTCTGTGCCACTGTTTATATTTGTTTCTACATTGTTATACATGGCATATACTTATGACATGTATTTACTCCCCTGCTGCAGCCATTATTTACTATAAATTCTACAAGTAAGTATGTATTTTAAGCTCACAATAAATTTTGTTTTCAATACATCTCCAATCATTTGTCTAAACATTATTCTCTAGTTGTTTCTTATAAGGACACAGCATGTCCTGAGTTCTTATATTCTCATACTAGTGTACAGCCTTTATATTTTAAAGCCAGCTTAAATAAATAAAAAATTTTGACTCATACTTATCTCTCCTTAAATATCACAAATTTGTTACTCCACTACCTTCTTACATAAAGCATTAACATAAGCAAATTTGATGATAATTTGTTCTTTATTTTTTGCTTCATTAATTGTCTGTTTGGGTATCCGAATAAATTTTTTCTCTTCAAAGTTCGATAATTTTACTAGAATACATCTCAATGTTGATATATCTGAGAGGCCTTTCCTTATCAGTTTTTTATTGGTACATAACAAATTATTTACAGTCATGTAAAGCAATACAGTGTGTTAACTTACAGTATTCTGGGGTCAGGAGTCCTAGCACAGGTCAGCCAGATCCTACGCTCAGAGTTTTTCCAGACTGAAATCAAGGTGTCAGCAGAGGCTACAATCTTTTCTGAGGTTCAGGAACTTCTTCCAAACTCACTGGTCGTTAGAAGAATTCATTTCCTTATAGCTGTAAGGCCGAGACCTGGTTTTCTTGCTTGCTACCAACTCAGTCCCTCTCAGGTGAACCTGGAGAGGCCATCAGCCATTCCCTGCCAGGTGGTCCTATAGACTACAGGGAAGTTTTTTTCCCTTTGATGCCAGAACAACAGTCTTGCTTTTAAAACACTGTAACCATATGCCTTTCCTAAAGTTGTGTTTTAGAAGTTTTTCTTTCTGTGTTTTACTTGTTGAGTTATATATTTAGCACCTATTTGATTTTTAAAACGGTTTGTACCAACCTAAAAAAATGTATAGTATTAAAAAAGAGTGAATAAATGAAGGCAGAGAGAAAATAAGTATCGGTGGTACAATATCCAAGGTAAAAACTGTACCTCAAGTTGCATGACATAAAATTCTGTATACGGATATTCTTCCAGTACTGTATCAGCTTCCTAGTTTACAAATCAGAGCAGGAAACCAGCATTTCCTCAAAAGGGCTTTTATTTTCAAATAGGGAACCTAAGAAATTTCTCCCACGCGTCTTCATGAAAAGTGCCCTGTGCAGTGCAGTGAGTGACATTGCAATCCACCTCCATAAATAAATCTGATGGCACATATCCAACACATAAATTCCATAAATATAATCTTATAAGCGAGCAAAAATGTAGTCTAATTTGGCATGCTGTAATGATATAATTTAAAATATTTCCAGAAACACATGGATTGCAAATGTTTTAGTCAGTTCTTTATATTATTACCCCAGTCTGAATTTTTGATCAAAATTGCACAGCGAATAATTTCAAATTATATTCTCTGGCTAACAGCTGAAGGTTGTCTAGTAGGCCATTATGTTTTGATAATCAAATGGAGCCACAGGAAAACTGAAGTCCTTTTATTAAAATGAGTAGCCACCTAAGACGTGTGCTTGGAGAGACACTTATCTGGCTACTGTGTGGAAATGATCCAGGGTAGTCACTCTGGACCGAACCAATATTTCACTCATTTCTGTGGCTGCTGCAAAGAAGACCCTTAAAGTTCCACCATTAGAAACTATAGCTGCAAGTATTCTATCAAAAATAATGTTGTAAACAGGTATTACAAATGTCTATAGTACCTATTTGTAATGTCAGTAAAGTATCTATAGAACAGTGACTCAGTTTCCCATTACTGTGACAAAACACTCGAGTTGAACAATTTAAAGGTGAAAAGACTCATTTTAGCTACCACCTTCATAGACTTTTCTCCATGATCACTGAGCTGCATTGTTTCTGGCTCTGTAGTGAGGCAATACATTATGGTAGAGCAGGGAAAGATGCTCGATTTATGGTAGTCAGGAAGCTCAGAGGACAACCCAATGCACCCTTCAAGGGCGTACCCCAGTGACCCACTTCCTCTACCTCAACCCCATATCCTAAGGTTTCACTACCTTCCAATAGCATCCTCGGCTGGGGAGCAGGACTTTAGTCACAGCCTTTGAGGGACATTTAAGGTCCAAACTATAACAGTGACTATTAAATTTAGAATGTGACCTGTATTCACCTTCTGGTTGTTACGGAAGTGAATTTTAAAAACCACAGCTCTAGATTTTTCTTTCGCCTACTATACTAAGAACTCAAGGAGTGAGAAAAGTTGTTTACTTGCATTGGTCCAAAGTTTGAGATTGTCAAGGTATTTTGACAGATCTATGATAAAGTCCACAAACAATAGGAAAAAAATATAAATTAAGAATAGCAAATCTGGGGAACAAAGCAGAAATAAGAAGTTGACAATCATCCTGACAGTTGAAAGTGAGAAAATTGCCATGATACAAAAAAGGATCTTTATATTAAAAGAAGGAAATCCCAATTTTTAGTTTCCTGAGAGAGTAAGTTCCACTTGTTGAGAACTCTAAAATGTGGTCACCTAAGTGAATTGCTGATGTAAAATTAGGACAGATTTTTAGAGGAGAGAAAGGTTAGGAACTGTGAGCCTAACACTCAGAAGACTGAGTGTCTAATGAGCCAATATGTGCTCACCAATTTCAAGAACTATACATTGAACTATAGTCATTTGTTAATCAGTATTTTCTGCTCACTTATGAAAGCTGGTTAGTTGAACTGATTGTTTTGAAAACAATAACCAGTGAAGTGGGTGTGAATTAGTTAACAATCCATTTTGTCAAGCTAATAGAATTCTGCATGTTAGAATTTCGTCACCAACAATGATGACTAATAACTGAAAAGGGAGAGGAAGAAAACAGTGAACATGAAGGGAAATGAAAATGTGGATTTACAATGGGGTCTAGTTGTCAAGAGTTTCAAAATAATCCTGACACATTGATAGTACATGGAAAGGGCCAGTGATGGAGAAAGTGGCTGACATTTCCAAAAGAAATATCATTTTAGATTGCTCATCTCCCAGACAGTTGTTTACAACCACCATTTTTACAGAACATTTCATTTCTAGTGTGGTTACTACTTCATCTGGGTCATTTGTACGTTTTTCCAGTATTGCATATAAAAGGCCATGAAGAAATAAATCACCTTCATAGATGAGGACCTGTGTCTAAAAGGCTCTTGAGAAGACCAGCCTTAAACACCACCCAGAAGTCTGCCGATCATCAACACAATCCCATTTTCCTGCAATTTCATTTTCCAAGGTGGTCTATGTACTAGTTCCAAGCTGATGTCTGTACCACAAATGAGATCCTGTGTCGCTCGGACTCTTTATCTTCCAAATTATGATACTCTCTAGTATATTTCTGCTAACAGTCCTGAGAATTTGAAAAGTTAGAGATGTGTTGTTTTCTTGAATATTAAATCTGGGATTGGCTTAGAGCCAAAAAAACAATATGTCTTGTTGATATGTCAGCTCTAACATGAACTTCTTGGTGATACAATACTCAGCAGAGGACAGAAACTTAAAATGCAGCATTCTGAGTAGAGGCCCATGATCCTGAAGTGTGCCTGATGTGGCTAGACATCATCAAATGGGTAAGTCAACACAGTAGAGAGTGAAGAACACTTTTATGAGATTAAATAAATGTGACGGCTAAATATGAGTGGCAAAGTAGTGAGACTGACTAACAAATATTTCACCTTGAGCTAAACATCTTATGCAAAATATTCTTTTAACTCTTTTGAACACACTGTTGTGGATTCAATTGTTCCACTCAGAAATTTATGTTTCGAGATCCTACCCGCGGCATTCCAACGGTGACCTTGTTTGGAGATGTAATTAGTCAAGGACATACTAAAGAGTGAGGTGGGTACTTAATGCAACATGACTAGTGTCTTTGTATAAAGGAAAATTTTGACACAGCTGTGCACACAGAGAGAGCACCATGCAAACACAAATGCCAAGATCAGAGTACTGTGTCTGGAGGTCAGGGAACACAAACTATTGTCAGTAACCACCAAGAAGCCAAGAGGGACATTAAGTGCATTCTTCCTCAGAGCTCTCAGTGGAAAGGAACTTGTGATGCCTTGACTATGGGCTTCTAGTTTCCAGAACTGTGCGACAGTGAATTTATCTATTTGAACCATCCGTTTCATGGTGCTTAGAAGTGAGAGCTCCAAAAACCATGCAAATGTGATTGAGCAAATATTTTACTCATAGGTAGGGTGGGCTAAATGTTTTCATGAAGTTAATACCCACAAATTGAATCAAGTCTGAACTAAGTGAGATATAGTACATACGTATTAGACAGCAGAGACAAAAAGAGTTCCATTTGTCTATCCTTCATAGAAACATGGCAAATGGAAAAAATGGTAGCACAAACCAGGGCATGCTTGTGTGCTTTTTTTCAGGCCCATGTCAAGTTCAGACTCCAAGGATCTTCATTTACTCATTCCCCTGCACTTATTGTAAGACTTGTTAGAGACTACTGTGCTTGGCCAGAGTTTCAGTTCTATCGACCCAGTCAATAAACTCTGAGCCTCTCATTTCAAAAGTCACTATAAGGAGAGCAGGATGGTCGAATAGACAGACCGTAAAGGACTTTGGGGACTTTTTTTCTTATTGCTGAGACACAGAATCTAACACCCACTACTCAAAGGCAGTGAAGCTTAATCTCTCACAGAGAGATTAGAGGGATGCAGTCCATGGTTGGCTGGCTCATGAGCAAAGGGCACAGCAGAGCAAAGACACTTAGCTCCTGATGGCTGGAAGGTGAAATAAAGGAACTGTTCCAGAGAGGAAAGGCTGAGAGAACAGAATTAGACTCCAAAGCCACGCCTCCATGACCCATTCTGAAACACCCCAAAGTGTGCTCCATCAGTCTCCCGGGAGGATGCCAAAACCAATCGAGTTGAAACTCCACCTTAACTGCCACAGGTGGTGAAAAATGTTGGATATGGGACTAATGACAGTTGACGTTGTACCTCTTCAAGCGTATAGAATATGGTGAATCTTCATGTAAACTACACATTTAAGGTGATTACTATGTGTCCATGTAGGTTCATCAGTGGTGACAAATGCACCACTTGGATGAAGAACGTTGATATGAGAGAGGCTCTATACATGTGGAGGCAGAAAATACACGAGAACTCTACTTCTTCATGATTTTGCTGTGAACCTAAATCTCTAAAAAACAATAAAAACTTAAAAATCACTATGGTACACGTTGGCCAAAATTTCTTTACTTTAGTTTTTACCTTCTCTTCAGAGATAGTGACCAAAACAGTGAGAAGTTGTCCAGTGGCAGGTAGTGGGAGACAAGCGTATTAGCCACTTTTCCTTGCTGGGGAAGAAAGATATGATATAAATCAATTTAAGGAAGGAAAGGTTTACTGTGGCTCATGGTCTCGGAGTGTTCATCCATGATCATTCAGTTCCATTGCTGTGGGCCTGAGCTAAGATGCAACATCATGGTGGAAGGATGTGGTGGGAGAAAGCTGCTCACCTCACGGCAAAGAGGACATGGAGACACAAAGAGACAGCTGAAGAGGAAGGGGCCAGTAACAAGATATAAACCCAAGGTGACATCCCTGTGATCTACTCTTTCCACCTCAGCCCCACTTTCCAAATTTCCATCACCTGTCCATAAAGACATCAGATTATGAGCTCATCAGTGGACCAATCCGCCAGTGAATGTAGAGCCCTCATCATACAATCAGTTTCTGAAAGTCCATCTTCTGAACACATACGGCTGCTGGGGGACATTTTAGATGTAAATCATAAGAGCAAGAAACTAACAGGTATCAAGACGAGGAAAGTGATGCTCAAAGAAAAAATATTCTCCTCAAGCTATTTCACTGTGTAAATAAACCAAGAAATTACACCAATCCTGAGATCATAATGACTGTGCCATGCTGCCACCACAAACTCACGTATTACAGTGAGACAGCAACATAGTGATGTTTGGAGAAAGCTTTTCCACACTGGTTATTTTTTCCTAAAAAATAATACCATGCTTATGCATAAAGTCAAACATTACTGAATCATGAAAAGGAAAAAATTGTCTACTTCTGCTTTCCTGCGTGCATCCTCATTCTCTCACAGTAATCGATGTCAACAGTAAAGAGTTTATTTTTCCATGTTTATCTGCATTCACACAAATCCAAAAAAGAAAATTTTTATGTATGCTTTTACAAAAATAGTTTTTATTGTGATGCTAGAAACAGAATCCAAGGCCGTGCATATGCTAAACATGCATACTACCTCCGCGTTATACACATATCGCCCATGTCCTTGGCTCAAATGATACTCTTTATACTGACCATCACTTCAGATAGACAGAAAGGTAGATAGACAGAAATAGATATATATGTATATATATCACATATATATGATACATAGGCATATATCACATATATATGATACATATGCATATATCGCATATTATATATATATGTATCATGGAATCTCAATTATTATAAATGCAATTATTCCTTGTTGTTACACATTCAGGTTGCTTCCAGTATTTTACCACTAGAAATTTCATAACAGGGATTGGCGATTTAGCTCAATGGTAGTGTGCTTGCCTAGCAAGGACAAGGCCCAGAGTTCGATCCCCAGCATCCCCTCCCCCCAAAAAAAAGAAATGTTATAACGAATATTCTTCTATACATCCTTATACACTAGTGCCTTTTAAATTTGTCAAATACATAGGGGTTGGGAAAAAATTTATGGACAGAACCCAGACTGCACGGGGAACAATACAAAGAATCAGTGCTTGGGACCACATGCTATTAAAAAGCTTTTGCACAGCAAAAGAAATCACCAATAGAGCAGCACGAAAAACCACGGAATGGGAAAAAATTTTAACTAGCTATCCATCAGACAAAGGTCTAACATCTAGAATATATAAAGAACTCGAAAAAATTAAACCTCCCAAATTTAAACACCCAATCCAAAAATGGGCAACTGAAATGAATAAACATTTCTCAAATGAAAAAATAAAAATGGCAAATAAATATATGAAAAAGTGTTCAACATCACTAGTCATTCACGAGATGCAAATCAAAACAACATTAAGATACCATCTCACTCCAGAAAGAATCGCACCTATGAAAAAATCAACCATCAACAAATGCTGGTGGGGCTGTGGGGAGAAAGGAACCCTCCTCCACTGTTGGTGGGAATGCAGACTGGTCCAGCCACTGTGGAAATGAATAAGGAGATTCCTCAAACAACTAGAACTAGAGGTTCCATTTGATCCAGCTATTCTCCTACTGGGGATCTTTCCAGAAGAGTTAAAATCGTCATTCCACAGAGATATATGCACAACCATGTTTACAGAAGCACAGTTTGTAATAGCTAAGTCTTGGAAACAACCCAAATGCCCAACGACCAATGAATGGCTAAAGAAGATGTGGCTTTTCTACACAATGGAGTACTACACTGCCATAAAGAAGGATAAACTAGAGTCATTTGTATGTAAATGGATGTTCCTTGAGAATATACTATTAAGTGAAATAAATCAGACACTCATAAGCACACATCGAATTGTTTCTCTGATATGAGAAACCATAACTGTAAATAAGGACAAAGTAGTGTAATGGATATTATATAAAAGGAAGATAATATACAAAGGAGAGGAGTACTAGAAAGAGGGT
>PVJO010020962.1:0-30427 GCA_004026905.1 Hystrix cristata | reverse complement strand
TTTTGCTCTTTCTTTCTTCTCACATTGAACTAATCATTTCTCATAGTTACCACCTTTAAATCTTATGATAATATAATGAGAAAAGCACAATTCTCTTTGAAAACTGAAGTTCAGGGTGGTTAACTCCTTCACTTTATGACATACAGCCAGCATATCACTTTCACTTTGTCTCTGAATAGAAAAGGTTCAGTGTGTTGACCTTTTGTTAAGTCCATTTACTTTGACTGTCAAAATAACCAGTTGGTCCTTGAGCCATCTAATTAGCATGCATTTGAATTCATAGTAAGTACTTAAGAGTTTATACGAGCAGAGTTATGAAAGCACTTTATGGGAAAGTTGGTCTCAGCATAAGCATTAAAAATGGGGTGGATTGTGAGTTTTCTGGAGAAATTTAGCCTGCAGATATGGAATAGTAATAGAAATGCTAGTGTGAGCTACATTTGTCTTGGAAAAGAACTTATTTTTCATACAACTATTTAAGGTATTCATCAGTATACATGCAAAGTAGCCACTAAGACATATGCAAGGTGATACCATAAAATAAGGCATACATTTAAAAGTAAGAAAAATTTTATATCTTATAATATGGAATTTGCCTGGTAGGAATGGAAAACTGCATATGGCAACCTTGCAGAATATAGGATTTTTTCCTGGCATTCTGATGTTTTTGTTTGTTTGTTTGTCACCATCAGCATGCCTTCTGTTGAATGACTCTAGACTTTCCATTTTTCCTGTTTACAGTAGGGCTGATTATAACCCCTCAAGGTGGGTGTGATAATGAATAAATAATGTACAGAAAGTGCCTCACACCGTGTCTGCCATGGAGGAGGCACTCCACAAGTCTTTCTATCTCTAGTGGAAAATAAGATGACTGATTTTGAAATGAAAATTTTGGAATTTATCCTCATAAACTTATTGCTCTCTATAAATCAAATGCTATTTTAAATTGTACTAACCTTTAAATGTACAAGAGACCTGACACATATTATTTGTCAGCCTCTTGTTTGTTCATTTAATTTGGATAATTCAGTAACACTTTTGAAGTAGAAACACTAGTTAAATATGATGTCAGAATTTTGTTCAAAGTTAGCAATCACTTCTATTGTTTCTGAGAGGAAAAAGATTTAAATTCTTGTCATCTAAATAAGTACCCTTGAGGCTGGTTTATGGCATCTACAGGACAAAGTGATAAAACAATATTTCCATTGTATTTCATATCCCTTAATATAAAATGTACATTAAAATATTGCAAATGTAGAAGAAAGAAGGGAAGAGAAATTTAACATTAAATAATATGAACAGTATTGATTCTTGAGGTCACTGTGTCACATTGACAGACATATTTTTCCTATTAGACGCAGAGGTGGTTAGAGAGGCCATATTAACAAACATAATCCAAATTCTGGCATTGAAAAAAGGGGGAAAGAAGTGAATAAATATTTGGAAATGGGGCCAACATAAAGCTTTCATAGTACCTAATGGAGAAATGAAAATGATAAAGAATAGGGAAGTGACTGGGAAGATGTTATTCACCTCCCCAGAAGAGTTGTGTGTGTGTGTGTGTGTGTGTGTGTGTGTGTGTGTAAGTATGTTCATTGTGAGAGCTGTTCCCCCTCACACGTGGTACCTTAGGAACAAGCAGATTGGTGCCAACAGTCCTAAAATGCCTCCTCCTAACTTTCTGCACTACTTGACACTTTTCAGCTGGGAGCACTTCTGGTCAATAAGACACTAGGGCATCGCTGATAAGGCCCAACCAGGCTAGAAAGGAGAGAGAGAACATGGGGTGGTCATTATGAAAAATATGTCCACTGAAAACAGCTTCTAATACACAACTGACGGAAGATGCTAATAAGCATTTGAGTAGCATTAATACTTGTTATGTACTTCATACTGAAAGCTACGTATTTGTCATGGTGATATAGGGGAAAAAATATAACTCCCAACCTGCTAGATGTCAGTTACGCTGAGTTTGTGTTCCCCGAAGTCAAAGAATGAACTCCAAGGAACAAAGGAGGTTAAGAGTAGGAAATTTATTGGGAGAGAGAAAGAGAGCTCCTGAGAGACAGGAGGGGACCCGAGTGGGTTGCCAACGAGCCCACCCTCCAGGGGAAGTTTTATAGAGCAAAATTGTGAGGCGTGTACAATGTGTGTCAAAATGATGATTAACCAATAATATTACAAGTGTAGTCATTTAGGTAATAGTGGTCCAATGGGGAAGAAAGTCACGTAGTAAATCGGCAAGGAGAGAACAAGGACATTACAGGGTGAGTTGGATCTGGAGATCTTGGTCGCCCACCTGGGTGACCTAGCCTTTATCCAATGTAATCTTCAATTCATTGTTTATCCCTCATCCAGGGGTGTGGCTCTGGTCTTTCCATCCTTGAGACCTGACCTTCAATTGATGCGCCTCCAGCCATAGTTGTCCTGTGTATTGACTCCATTGAGGGCCCAGCACTGTCTGACTGCCTATAATATTTCTACCTTACTTTGCTGTCTATAATAATGGGAATTGGTTTCCTGGAAAGGCAGATGATATGATCATCTTGTTACATCCGGAAGTGGACTGTGACCTGCTGTCCTGCTAGAAAATATAATTCCCGCCCTGCGATTGTAAACCCAGCTACAGTAAAGAATTAAAGAAACCGAGTTTAAATTAAGAGAAGACAATTTATTTAGAGGACAATTTATTTAAAAGTAGTGAAAAAAGGGGAACAGGAGACAATAGATAGCTACTCGACGAGTAGGGAGCATTCGAAAGCGAAATACTCATGGGCCTTTCGTTGTAGCCCCTTTTTATTGAGGTTTTTCCCTTGGGTCAGCCCTTGGAATCTGATTGGCTCTTGGCTTTGTCTGTCACCTTTGCCTTGATTTCCCTCAGCTCTGCGACCTTTGTCTTTTGGCAGAGGGCAAACCTATGGGCGGGTGCCTTAGGGCTAGTTAAAGAGTCAAAAGGGAGAGTTTGCTTTCTGTACGTTAATCAGATTACCTGGGGCCTTCCCGAATTAGTCTCTTTGCCTTTATCTCATTAACTGTTGGAATGTAGCTGCTTTTATATTTAAAGTCTGAGGAGGCCTTTACCCTATCTTTTCCCTACCTACGGGGACCCTTGTCCCTACAATCTAAAAAGTTCAGAGTGGGCTGACTAGACATAATTCAGAATAACTTTTAAAATAAACTACTGCTTATAACTATGGTAGAGTTATTTGAAAGAAACACCTATTCTTACATGAAAACTGGTGAAAGACATAGGAGAAAAGACTTCCATCTTTATGCCTCTGATCTCTGGACTCCCATAAAGAGCCACATCTGGCCATGCAGAGAGCCTGCCCCCAGCTACCAGATCACCCTGTCAACTTTCATTCCTGGCCCATCACAGTGCCCCCAATCAATGTATCATTTCCTCAGGCAGGTGCACCACTAGGAAATTGTTAGGGCCAGGTGCAGGGTGCCTGTCTGTAATACCAGCTACTCGAGAGACTGAGACAGAAGGATTGCAAGTTCAAGGCCAGTCTCAGAAACTTAGTGAGACCCTGGCTCAAAATAAAAATAAAAATTTAAAAAGGGGGGCATTGGGGATTTAGCTCTAGTGGTAGAGTGCTTGCCTAGCAAGAGCAAGGCCCTGAGTTTGATCCCAAGCACCCTCCACCCAAAAAAAATTTAAAAAGAGTTGGTATTATAGCTCAGTACCCAGAGAAAAAAGAAGTAGGAAGAAAGAGGAGGGGAAAAGGGAGGAAAGGAGCGAGGAAAGGAAAGGAAAGAAAAAAGGAAAAGAGTTGTCAAACCACACTTCTGTCACATTTTTGTCACATTTTAAGCTAACATTGATTTGGCCATTTATGCTCTTCCAGTGCCTCAGGAAATTAGGTCCTGGAAAGTATTTGATAGCAACGTTACCAGGCAAAATGATTGACAAGCGAGAGGTATGACAGGGACAGGAAGGAAACCAGACTGAGGTACCTTATCGGGCACCAACCCCTGGAGGGCAACTCAGTTCTGCAGGGAAACTAGGAAGCCTCCTTCAGAGAGTGTGCTGGAGTATGCCTTCCTGTGCACTTGTGCTTGGTTCAGGGCTGCCTCTGGAGACAGCAATTGCCAGGTGTTATTAATAGTAGCTTCCAAGGCTAGTTCTAACAACCAGAGGACACTTCCTATCACAGGGCACAGATGCTTATGGCTGGGAAACAAAGTGGTTCAGGAGACCAGTGTGCACAATCAAAAGGCCCAGGGGGCCTGGTGGTGCCCCAGGCAAGGTCTCCTATGGGCTAACAGTGAGCCAAGTGTCTTACCTTTATTTCAGTTTCAATTCCTGCACCAAGTCCAGACCCGATAACCTTTTAAAGTGGAACCTACTACGATCTCTGTGATACAGGTGTGGAAGCTAAGGCCTCAGAGTGCTTAAGCCCTGGGTTTGAGGCCCAGTTGGTAGAAGATCAGGGAGCTGGCCTTTGAGCTCAAGTTTTACGTGCCAATGGCTCAAACTCTTAATCATGTTTACTATTATATTATGTACAGATAAATTTAGGGATTTCTAGTTTCTTGATTCTTGAATAATTCACAATGCGAGTGCTGGGAAAACTACAACTATTTTCCTGGATCATATAACAACTTTTTGCATATATCAAAGAGGATTAAACCTTCTATGGCAACATCATATGGCTCAAGAGAGAAAACCAGTTCAGCTGCTGCAGTTTTGGCAAAGGTGCCAAAAGCATATGCTGGAGGAAATACAATCTATTTGACAAGTGGTGCTGAGAAAACTGATTACCTGTTTGCAGAAGATTGAAACTGGACCCTTATCTCGACCATATACATACTAACTTCAAATCAAAGTGGATCAATGATTTAAAGGTTAAAACAGAAACATTAAACCTACTGGAAAATAAAATATGTAAAGCACTAGTAGACAGAGGTGTAGGAAAGGATTTTCTAAACAGAACCTGAATAGAATAAGAAATAACAGCAAGAATCAACAAATGAGATTATATCAGACCAAAAAGCTTCTGTACAACAAAAGAATCAATCAGTAGAGTGAAGAGAAAACCTATAGAATGGGAAAAAAATTTGCCAGCTATTCCTCAGAACAGAGGAATAGTATCTAGACTATACAAATAACTCAAAAAAAAAAAAAATTAAGTCACCTAAAATTAAAGATTCAGTAAAGAAATGGGCAAGAGAAATAAACAGACATTTCATGGAGGAAATGTAAATGGTCAACAAGCATATGAAAAAATATTCAATAGCTCTGGCCATTAGAGAAAAGCATATTAAAACAACCCTAAAATTGCATCCTACTCCAGAAAGAATGGCAATCATTAAGAAATTTAACAAGTGCTAGCATGACTGTGGTGAATAAGGAACTCTCCTCCTTTGTTGGTGGGAATGTAAACTAATACAACAATTAGGGAAATCAGTCTAGAGATTCTCAAAGAACTGAAATTAGAAATTCCATATGACCCAGTGTTATGGTTTGTGTCTAGATGTCCCCCCAAAGCCTCATGTGGTAAGAGATAGCTGGATCTAGAGTGTGTGATTACTAAATTGATCCATTGATCGGTTTGGCATGGTTCTGCTGGGATCAAGAATGTGAGACTGAAATTGGGGGCGGGAGTGTGGGCTGCCCTGGGGGCAGGTAGCCTAGATAAAAGATACAGGAAGAAGCTAACTAGCTGCTTGTTTGCATTGCTTATTTGCACACATTCCTTGCATTTCCTCACTTTACTTTGCGGCTGGCCGGCTGCCGGTCTGCCACGCCAGCCCGCTCTGCTTCGGACCCAGCGGACTATAGACTGAAACCTCTGCAGACTGTGAGCTAATAAACCTTTCTTCCCCTAACTTTGGGTGTCGAGTATTCTGTCCCAACAACGAGAGAAAAGTAACTAAAACACCCAGCTATCCCCCTTCTTGGTACAGTATCTTTCCCAAAGAGTTTAAGACACCATACTACAGTGATACATGATACCAGTGTTTATACCAGCACAATTCAAAATAGGTAAATGCTAGAAGCCCCCTTTATACCCATCAACAGATGAATGGATAAAGGAAATGTGGTATCTAGATATAATGGAATACTACTTGGCTATAAAGAATGACAAACTTGAGACATTTCTAGGAAAATGGGTGCACCTGGAAAACATACTGTTGAGTAAAATAAACCAGACACACAAACTGAAATACCACATGGTATCCCTCATTTGAGTGAGGCAAAGTGCAAACCAAGAGAATAAAAGACAGATAGAAGGGGGAAAAGGGATTGATCTCTTGCAACAGGGAAGAGGACCAAGGGAATAAGAGTGAGGAGTCAGGAGAGAGGAAACAAGAAGAATAAAGATATGCCACGTACGGGAACTAACAACCTCAATGAATGTAAACATTGTATGTCGTAACATGAGCTAAGATTAACAATATCAACAAGAATGAAAACTGAGATAAGAGAACTGGAGGAGGCGGGGAGAGGGAAGGGGAAAGGGATTAAAAAAAAAAAAGCTATATTATGTACATGTGCCCACTCCCCAAGATGATTGTAAACTGTATGGATTGCAAACATGTACTAATAAAATTTTTTAAAAGAGATAAAACCAGTGTATAAACAAAAATTCATGGCATTTTCATCTTTAAATCTGCATTATCATGTACAGGTACAAAATAACCATGTTGATTATGATCATTATGTATACAATGTACCAATACATGTTCTTGGTAAAAATAAAAAAAAAATCTGCATTACATGGAAAGCTTCATATAAAATTAAAATGAATATGAAATTACATGCTCAATTTTGAGAAGAACAGAATCTTTAAATTTGGAAGACATTTTCCTTTATTTATGGCTTATAAGGTCTTTTTTAAAATTTGCAGTTTGTAGCTATATTGACCTGTATTCTATAATTCACTTCTTTAATTTCTGTTTTCTGCCATATAAACATAATTAATGAGAACAATCAGTTTGTTCCCATCTGATAAAGGGATAAAATAAGAATAGCAGATTGTTCCCCTGGAAGTTTAGGAATCTGAAGGATGTTTGCTGCGATGCATCGAAACTCGCCTGGCTTCTGGAGGAGGATTGACTTCCATTTCTGCTTCTCCCGTCAGTGGCTGAGGCGTGTTTGTCTAGCTGCTGGGTCAGACACATCTAATAGCCTACTGGGGACACCTAACCTGAGCCTAGAATGGAAAATGCAAACACTCTGGAATGCAGGTTTTACATCCTGAGGCCATTTTCATGAATCCGCCTCTGTCGTTCTCCCTTTGCCAGATCCCCTCAGGTGGAGTCCTCGGTCTGGGCTGTGGTAATATGATATTGTAGTTGGTATTGCACAGCCGAGTTTTTGAGTTTTTCAAGTCTCGCTATAGTTGTGCATTTTGGTACTTTGCTCTGGGGCAGACAGAGCCCATGGCGAGCCCCATGATCCACCTCCTTGAATAAGTCCCTCTCCTAGAATATAAACTGCATCTGTGACTTGCTTATGGCCACTAGACTGTGGTGAAGGTCAGGGTATAAGATTCTGTCTTGGCAGACTGAGGAGAAAGAGATTCTCCTGAGGAAACCGAAGCAGGGAGCTGCCCTGAAACGAATAGTCTATGGACAGGGCAATGTGGCAGGGAACTGTAGGCAGCGCCTAGTTGCTGAGGCCCTAAGTCCTGTGAATACAAGCTTGGAAGACAAGCTGTGAAACCCGAGCAAGCTGTGCTTAAACTTCCAACTTAACAACAAACATGAAAATACATGTTTCACACTGCTAAGTTTACAAGAATTTGCTGCGGAACAATAGAAACCTGGTACATTTAACTAGAGGAATTCCGAGTTTGACCATGTGAATTACTTAGGCCAATGGGAACGGAGAAAACTTGACATAAGATGTGACTTGACAAAACAGTGCTGCGTTCTTTTTTCAGTTCTTCCCACTTGCATGAAAACGTGTCTGGGCCAGGTTTCTGCAGGGACGGTGAGAGACACCTGAAGGAGCAATGTGCGAACACATACTGACCCCGAGTCCACCCTAGACCACTCAGATCCCAGCCTGACTGCAGACGGATAAGGCAGCCTACCAGGTAACAGCTCGGTTCAGACCAGCCAAATGCCTAAGGAATAATAAATGGCTGTTACCGTAAACAACCAAGTTTTGAGGTGCGTCGTTATACAATGTTTGTAGCAATAGATAATTACTGCAGGAACCCACCCATTCATCAAAGCCAAGAGAGTTTACATACCTACATGACTGCCTGTTTGGAAATGTTTTTAATCAAAAGACTTAAAGGCATAAAAGGAGAGAGAGATGGGCTGGCTAATGAGAGGAAAGAGAAGATCATTTGCCAAAAACCCTCTTGACAAAACAGACATCATTTTCCTGTATCTTGAAAATATATTTTTATTTTCTTTAGCATTTTACAAAGCATCTTTAAGCAATAGCAAAAATAAAAGTTATGCACAGCTTTTATATAAGTTCATTATAGAAGCATTTCTTTTTTCTTCTTTTCAGGGCCACGGTCACATTAGAGTCTGGCTGGGCTCATGCAGGAGTGTTTCTGGAGGCCTGAGAAGGACAGAAATCATGTGCAAAGGAATAGATTATCCCCCTGCCATCCATATCTCATACCATTACAGAACTACACGCACCCTTCTGATGTCACACAGCCCCCTGCAGGAAACATAACAGTCTGTTCCTTGGGTAGAAATGGGGGCTGTGTGGTTGTTGGAAGGGGAATCCGGTATGGGAGTTGCTGAAACAAACAAGAAAATATGCTACCTTAGAGACAAAGAAGAAAAGCACATCAAGAGTACTTTTGCATTCTGTAGCCACAACCTTTCGTCTTGGATATAGACAGTCCAGCGAATAGAAGCTCTGGGTGACATTAGATCAGGGGCTTTGCTTCCTCCCAGAGGATAGCACCATTTTGATCTGCACAAACTCACCACTGGGAGTAATATTATACAGGAAGCATCATAATTTCGTTTTGATCCACTAAATGGCAGTAAACAAAACGCACTCAAAAGATTTTTCCTTTATGTGATTTTTGTTTCCCAGTTTGGAAGAGTAAAATAAATGATAGCTATTTCCACCGCCTAATTATCAACTGGTTTCCTTACAAACAACTAAAATACGTTGCAGTGTGTCTTTACTAATCTAACTAAATATGGGCACATTCAAACATGTCTACATTTAGCCATTTAAGTTCCATGCATATTTCTTGTAAAATTTGCACTGTCAGATAGAATGGACCCAGAGCTATGGCTGAAATATGAGGAAGAAAACATAGTCCCCAGGGGCAGAGCGACATCACTTACTGGCAGAGGAACCTGTTTCTTTGGGGCTGGGGGTGTAGCTCAGTAATACTGCATGTGCTTAGTGTTCACCAAGCCATGAGTTCAATCCCCAGAACAGCAACCCCCAAAAAGCAAAACCCCAAATTGTTTCTTTGAAGAATATAATGTCTCTGGAATACTTAGTGTGAGATTCTGCCTTGAGGATTCTGCCAACACATTACTTGAATCTTTGGGGGCTTTCTGCTACTGTTTAGGGTGGTCCCTTTCTTGTGATGGTGCCCAGCTAACAATCCAATAAAAACTGCCCCCTGGGAAGGGATCTGGTCAGTTTCTTCCAGGAGGCCCAGCAGTTCGAATCACCCAGGTTTCTGGAGCTACCTAGAAGCTTCCTCTTGCCAGTCACTACACTCAAAGGAACAGCAGCTGGCCCAATCACTCACCTTCTACTTGCTTTCCAACTCGTTAAAGCAGATCTTACTCAAGAATTGTCTCACTTTCATGGAAAATCTATCTTTCATCTTTAGTAAGCTGAGATTCCCCTTCTGGGTACTTAATGTCTCTCACTCCTAATACAGGTTCATGCACTCCCAAATTCCCTGAAGTATGAAGTAAACACAGCAAACAGAGAGGATCCAGGTTTTAGGTGAGACTTAATAGCCACTCACAAACAAGATTCTTTTCTAGAATCTTGACTCAAAGGGCACTTGAAATGTAGACCTAAATTACAAGTCTACATTTAAAAGGTCATTCTGTAAGGGACTTTCACAGTCTGATTTAAAAGTGCTAGGACTTTACAGCATTTCTTCATTTTGGTTTGCCATTTCTGATACTATCCTTTCTCTACTTCTTTGATGGGACAATTCTTCACATGTTTGCAAAAATTTCAGCTAATTTTTCATGTATAATCTCACCCTATCAGGTCCAAGAGTCTATCTAGAATTGTTGATTGTCTGTCAAAATGGCAGTTAGTCATAATTTTCCATAAAGATACAACTCTTATCTTTGTTCAGGGGAAGAAAAGATAAGCTACCTCTGGATGACATTTAAATAATCACATATTTGCCATAACACACTTTTGTTAATTCTAAATTCAGCAGCTGGTTAGAACACAAAGAAAGCTTTATAATACAAAAGTAGAGAAAAAGAACAACTTCACACTTTTAGAGGAATAACCTTTAGTTTCCAACAAAAAGTGCTCATCTATTCAGGATAAAATAATGAACTATATTTAAATTTTTTTATATTATTAATCAAATGCTGCGTGTTTATAGTAAAAAACCCAGCATATCTTTCAGAACAATGCCACTATGATTTTGCAGTGTGTCATCCTCATTTTTAAAAATAACTATTGTCCACAGATCCAGGAGACTTATAAATTAGCAATATCCATCAATCACTTGTAAAAATCATAATCTCTTTCCTGTCCCTCTTGCAAAACTTGAACAAATAGTCACATTTACAATACGCAATTTAATGATAAGGACACATATAAGAACTATTTTATCACATAGTTGTTTCCCTGAGACATTTGTATCTGCCTATCAATATAAAAAACGGCACTCAAGGGTAAGGATAAGTTAGCAGCACATTCCAGTTGAAAAATAATCCATCCAAAACTATGTCACCTTCCACCAAAGGAAAATTAACACAATCTGAAACATATTGTACAGGTGCATATAAGATGTGGTTGTTAGCACATTTAATTGTTGAGCATGAAGAATTTCATGTTTGGACAGAGTTCCACCCAAAGAGTTGAGTCCTTGGAAACAATAAGCTTCTCTTGCTTAGGAGATCCTCAGAGCTACATCTCCAGGGTACTGAGAAGCTGTTTCGGCCCATGACATTTTGCACTGCCTCTCCAGTTGATGCTGGTGCTCATGAATATCACCATTTTTTTTAAAAAGTAAAAGTCGAACAATAAAGCTGCTTCAAAAGAATTTTTTCCTCCCTCTCTTTAGACATAAGCTAAAGTCATTTCTAAAGGAATCTATCATACTTACTGTGCCTGGTTCCTCACTACTCCAAAGAAGAAGAGAGAAGGGGAGAGACAGAGACAGAGACAGAGGGACACAGAGAGACACAGAGAGAGGAGAAATAATGAAATCTGTTTTGCAACTCAACAAATCAAAAACAGGAATGTGGGTTGTGTGCACATTAATACTGATAGAATTGTCTAACCAACATTATTGCTTTCACACATCTTAAATATAGGTCGAGATTAGATGATGATATTGCTGGAATTACTCCTAATCAGTCAATCTTGTATTTGTTTTTGAACATCAAAATTGATAGCATTTAATGAGTCATAGATAGTACCTATAGAAGAGCATAACGCTTCATCAGTTATATAATTTGAGTAAAGTTCACAGCAGTGTTTTTAAATTATGTTCTGCTTTAGAATGCCAAAACACACTGGGCACATGGCCCAGCGCAACACAGATGTCCAGCATTTCTCTAAGGTTTCTGAAATTCACCCACAGGCAGTAGGCAAGTGTCATTGTTACTATTCCTGAAAATCTGCACTTAGAGACTGCACATCTGGAACAAGACAAAGTTAAAAACCAGAAAGTAAATGTCCTCAGATGCAGTCACTTCCCTGAGAATGGAATGTTTTGCTTTTAGAAAGCAATTTAAGGTTTCAAGTACAGACAATCAAGATAGAGCTGGCGGATCAAAACGTAATTAACTGAAGCATTTGTGTATCAAAAGTTATCTGAAGAGACTAATTCAAATTCTATCCCATACAAATATTCGGTCACTGGAAATTAAATGGATTCAGTCAGTTCACAGGGATTTCATCACACGACAAATCATTAAAAATTACAGAAGAGGAAGAGAAAAAACTTAAATGCAATCAAGAAAAGATGATGAGGTCAATAAACTTATGTAACAACTTCTTTGCTCTAGAAGACATTTTGTTAGGCAGATTAAAAGAAAATGACCATTTTCTTTTTTATGATTATTATTATGAGGGGATGGATGCATACTTTGTTTGAAGCTTAGAACCTGAGGGCTTTTAAAAGGCTGACTTCACAGCTGGGATGTGTTTCCCTGTAGGAAATTGTTTCCTTCCTAAATTTTTCTTAGAGGCCTTTTCATGCACTGGAAGGATGTGGATTTGGTGATGTGGTAGCTTGAGGGAGAATTCAAGCAGAGCGCTTTCATTATTTTAGCAAAACAATACATCTAGCAGCATGGTTGATGGGCCTGAAGCTGCTGTTAAAAGGACATTCATTTGCTTATTTTTGTTAACTCTTACTGTCTTCTAGCAAAATAAATGCCATTCCTCTCTCTGTCTTGAAAGACTTAGATAGTAACAGTTTGCTCACTTTTTGGTTAATAAAGTCAAATATATGCATTTTTAAATATCTCAAATAAATTACGGGGTTTTTTTCTTACCAAAGCATAACTTCTGAAGACTATTCTTTTCTAAATTCTGTTTACTACAAACTGCCATTTGAGAAAGATGTCGATTATTCAAACTTTCACCCCATAGCTTAGTTTATTTCAAGCATGGGCTTAGAATAAATTCTTAATAAGTTAATAAATCTATCACGATTACCATGTGTGCCAGTAAAGCCTGTGCTTCCTGTAAGAGGAGGAAATGTGCCGCTTCTATACATTAAAAATTACAAAGAATGATAGTACAAATTTAGTTGGATTAGAAATAAAATTTTGCCTAGGTAAGTTAGTAATATTTGCACAAATGGATGGAATTGGTTTGAAAGTTGAAATTGAACATTTTCATTACTGGATCTATGTCTATTATTTAAAATTAGTGTGTTTTAATTATTAATTTGGCTTATAAGACAAAGAAAGATTCTTTGGCAGTCTTGATTAATGGGAATTTGAATATAATTTAAATGTTAAACATACTAATTTTAAAAATAGTATACATTCACATTGCATACTAAACAGAAAGAATATATTGTTTTAGCCACTGTAAATATATTAAATTAAAATTGTTTTCAATTGTGCTAAAAATATATCAATATAATTAAAGAAAACAGAATCCAGTGAGAAGTAAGTAAAAAGCATAATTTCAGCTTCCAGAACACAAATGACACAGAATAACTTGTTCTTTAAATAGGTACAAGTGTAGTTTGGTTTGGCAACGAGGACATTTCTTGACATTACACCAGAGTTATAATAAGTCAGCTGAAGAGGAGTTTAGGTCAATAAAAGTCTAGCAAATTCTCTTCATAAATGCTTCCTACTTAGCAATGGGGACACTGCCTGGCATTCTGAGTTCTCTTTCTTTGGGCTGTCTCAATGAGTAAAGAAAGAATTTATATTTTATTATATAACTTACTTTCGTTGCAAATTCGCAAAGAATAAACATTTATTTAAAATCTAGGTAATTTCAGTAAGAGGGACTTAGAATAAGGAATAATGCATCTCTTTCATAGACTCTGTGAACTCTTCAAAGTGCACTATAAACACTATCAGTTTGATTAGCAGCAAAGCATTAGTCTAATCAAAACCTTTCTCTCCTAAGTATATACATACTATACATCAACATATGCTATAGATCTATAAATCTGACAATTGATAATTATTCCCAGATGCTATGCAAGGTTATAAATACTGTCTACATTGCATCATGGTTCAAGACCACTAGCACCCAAGGGGTTAAGAAAGAACTAATCCTTTCATTAAAAAAACAAAAACAAAAACACAGATTTTGAACATCTTTTAAGATTAAAAAAAAAATTGGAGATAGATTGAATCACCCAATATACCATTCTGGGTGTAATTTTATCTAAAACTATTTTATGTACATGGAATTTTATCTAAAACTATTTTATGTACATGGAAGATTAGATGTCTTTAAACAGTTTCAGCAGTCCTGAGTATAAAATGTTTCTTTTGAAAAATGTAATTTTCTTTTAACTTGGAGCAAAGTTCTGTGCATATGGGCCCCCTCAACATACACAAAGAGATGAATTTTGCCATACTTTTCTCCTGGGAACACGCTGGCCGTCCAGTTATCTCTTATATGCAATGACTACTGGAAAGGAACTCCCTAGAACAATAGCCATCATACACCCCTGCTCAGGACCCCCCACAAAAGGTTCTGCAAGCCTATGGTATTTTGGTCTTTTCTCTTCCACCCCCTTCTATCAACATTCAGTCCTTGGACATCTTGCAGCAGTGGTTGAAATCCAGAATTTGAAGATCACCAGGAAAATCAAGTGCATTCAAAACTCGTTTTCATCTTTTGGTTGGGTGATTCTTGGTCCCCCATGGATAGGAGTGATATCTAGATGATTGAGAAATGGAAAGAGTCCTCAATAGTCATGAATATTCCCATTTGCACATTCAGTTTCAAAAGCTATGGCTCAGGTACATAAGTAAATAAAAATCACAAGTGAATGAAAAATGAGAACATTTCTAGAAAGCTGTCTAGTGCTGAAATTCAGTCTAATGGGGTCTTTCTCAAAATATAAGACCCCATTAGCACTGAATTTCAGCAATAGAAATTTTTTGTAGTATAAAAATAAATACTCAAAGAAGCTTGAACATTTGTATTTTACATTTTCATTGGTCGTATCAAAGTAATGAAAGTTGATTCACTATAGATTTCATTTTATCTTGTATATTGTCATTTCTCAATGCATATTTCACTATCAAAAATCAAATACTAATGTATATCCCATCCCAAAATATATTCATATAGATGACATATATGCCATCTACTCACTGAGTTATACTTTTACAAAAATTATAAAATTAAGGCAAACTAGGTTGCATCATTCTGGTAAGGAAACTAAATGTTTATGTAAGTAAAACATAATCATACAATCCTGTAAATAAACAAGAATAGAATGTTCTTTGGGCTCAGTTATGAGGCTAGTCAAGCTTGTTGTTTTATGGTTCTTTCATTTGGCCTTCAGCTCAGTCCTTGCTCCCTTCCCAGAAGCCCGGAAATAAGAAAGCTCTGTTTTGGTCAGAGGTTCTTGATGTTACTTCCATTTTCCTTTCCTAATGTAGCATTTTTGGACCAGAAACATTTTTCCTAACTAACTGCCCAAGCAGAGTCTCCATTATCTCAACAGGTCTAGAAATGTTCTCCAAAGATAGATAGATAGAGATAGAGATAGATAGATAGATAGATAGATAGATAGATAGATAGATAGATAGATAGGTGGCTTTATCTCAAACTGAACACAGCACCTCTTCCCTAAATACAAGGCCCACAGTTTAAACTGAAAATGTACCATATCGTGTTTAAACAGTTTGGTAACAGCTGGCTGACATGCATAAACAGTTTTAAACCATAAACTTGAATAATAAAATCATCATGGATGTAATTCCTTTTGAAAGATACTCAGACGAGATCAGTTAATGATGCTTTTCAATGATGACGATGTTGATGACGACAATGGAGATGATGGGGAAAGCCACTGAGAACAGAAAGAGGGGCAGTGTTCTGGTGGAGGGATGAAAACAGTGCTTCCCCTTCCCAACCCTGTAGCCAGCACAACTGTTCTCAGCTCGTGTCCCATGTAAATGCTGAGGGGAACCAGGGTAAACAAGCAAGGTCAGAGAGTTCCTTCCTGTAAGACTTCTCTGAGACTTCAATATGGTAACGAATGTCTAAATCCTCCCAAAGTAAAACATGGTACATTGGGAGGATATTTAGTCACAAAACTTTATTTTTCAGTCAACATCTATTATCGTTGATAATACTGGTCATTCTACGGCTACTACTTGGTAAAATATACCGTTAATTCTACATACTGAGTCTAAATTTCTCTGTATGTCCTGTGACATTAAACATGCCCATGCTTTGTAGAAAACCCAAGACTAGCTGTTCTGATTTATATTTAGAGTTACTTTTACCAGTAAATTATAAAGTATAAGATATGTCCTATCATCCTATCATTGCTACTGGGAACCCAAAACAGGAATATCATATATATATGGATTTTAAAATTCAATACCTGTTTTTACTAACACATATTAATTGTATATGCTGGTGTGAATTTTAAATATGATTTATTATAATTACTTTGGAGAATCTTTTAAAAATGTGATGTCATTACCAAGTTACTTGAACTTGACTGTTCAAATCATGTCTTCATATTCTTTTTTTTTTTTTTTTTGTGGTGCCGGGGATCGAACTCAGGCCCTTGTGCTTGAAAGGCAAGCACTCTAATCACTGAGCTAAATCCCCAGCCCCCATGCCTTCATATTCTATCTATAACTCCAAATATAAACATGAAGAGTTTTTACCTTAGTTACTTGGCATATTGTCATCTGTTTTACATAAGAAAATTTGCAATATCTTGCAAAAATGTAGATAAAATGACAAGAAAAATGTAGATAAAATGACAAGTCATTTTGCCCCACTGCAAGCCAAGAGCACTTGATGTAAAATGCTGAGAGTCAAGAACTGAGACATTCATACTATGTGCATAAGGCTAGATATACTCAATCCTCATGTAGAGAGTGGAAACTTAAGAATCTCTCCAGGCATAATGGGAGGAGAGAGGTTTTGGAGATGGTAATTTCTATTAACAATATATCCTTGGCAGATAAGAATTACTCATCGTTTCTCTGTAGTTCCATGTCACAACAGAACTAAATTTATAAAGATTGTATTCTGGAAATATATTATCAAGCAAAAAAATAAGGAGTTAAATAATCTTATGGGTGATTCATAAGAAAAACTATTGAAACGGGAGAAGAAAAAAATTAGAGAGTGAACTAACCTCCAAAAAGAATCTCATTTTCATATCAGGATCTTAACCAGGTGTTCTTAAGCCCCTCTGTCTTACCATGGCTACTAGTTTTCTTTAAGGAAAACTTCTGGAATAATTTAAATAGTGGACACAAAGTGGCTTTAATAGTTGCAAATGAGTGCAGATTTCTCATGCAAAAAAGCTACTTTGGGGAATGTTCCCCAAAGGACTGTGTCTCCAAAGACAACCTTGAGACATGCAGGATGTGCGTGTGTGCATGTGTGTGTGCATGTGTGTGTGTATGAATCCTGGCACTTTGATGATTCAGCTATGAATGCTCCTCGGGAAAGTCAAGAGACAACTCACATGTAATGAACACCGTCACTGTCCATAACCCTCATCCACCATTACAAAACATATACTGGCTGGAGTGCCAAGTGCCAGTACCTGATTTCTTCTTCTGAGGATTTCTCTGTCCTCTAGAGCTTTTTCTGTCCCTTATAAAAGGCCAGAAATAGCAGGGAATTAACACTCCCCGGGGAAAGGCCTCAGACAATGACTGATGGAAACTGGAGGATAACAGCCTCAGCTGTCCTGCTCTTTGAGAGGGCCAGCTCTGAAGCAGCTGCTCTACACTGGCTCTCAGACCTCCCCAGTGGGACCAAGCTCCAGTGGGATCAGCTTCCACAGCAGAAATTTTCTTGATAGTGATGTCTTTAGTGAATAATCTCTTCATTCCCTACCAATGTCTCCTCGAATCACTTCTCAAACTCCTGCACTCAACTTGTTGTGCTAACGCTGTGCCCCGCAGTAAAACTGTGAGACTCAATAACTGGACTTAAGTTGATTTTAAAAAGAGTATATTTTTAAGAGCACCAATAATTACATTGGATGACAGTATGTAGCCCCAGTAAATCCAAGTTCCTTATTTAAGGCAAGCAAATGTCAGTACATATTAACAAAGTCCCTCTCCTACCAACATATTTTAAATTCATCTGCGGTGATTCTTTGCAAACAGTGGGTAGATTGTAGGGATGGAAACGAATTTTCAGCTCTTCTAGAATGGGACAAATATTTAATTTAAAAAGTCAATGTAGAAATGCTTTTTTCATTTAATTATGTTCGATATTATGTTCTGGAGTAAATTACTAAGCGATCACTTTTTGTTTCAACAAAGAACACAGCAGTTGCTCCATGCAAAAGATAGGCAACACGTGAGGTATGACCAGAAAACACAGTAAGCATTTAAATTTTTAAAAATTTGTCAGATCCAGTAAATAAGGTGTATAAGGACACACTTTATTGTTTTTATTTGATTTGACAGAAATTGCCTGAAATGTTTTGAATCAATTCAGTACATCAAGGCACCCATGAAAAAACTTGAAAGAGGACTTCCAGAGGGCATCATAAAGTGGCAAGAATGTTTGGAAAAGTGTATCCAGAGCAAGGAGGATTACTCAGCACAATGTGTCTTTTATTGTAATAATTTTTAAAATTTTTATTTTAAATATTTGCTACATCTTTTGATCACACTCTATATTCTACCCACACTTAAATCTAGTCTAAGCAAAGATCTTTTATAAAAATGTTTAAAATGAAAGTTCAAAAAGAAAAAAAAAAACTCCTAGAATTAAAGATAGAGAAATCAAATCTACCATCCTGTGATCTCAAGTCACCTTTCATATTTGTAAGCAACCTCTAGATCTCACCTGTTAGATGTAAAATTATAGTAGCCACTTTCTTCAAGGACTTCTTCAATCACAGTCTAAAATTGAAAAACCAATCAGTTTAGTATTGAATTAAAAGCAACAAAATAAAATCATTCAGAAATACTGCAAAAACCTCACCTGCATCTGTTCATAGGTTATTCCCTCCTCCAAATCAAAGCTGGTGGGTAGACCTGAGATAGATGAATTATTAAAAGTCTGACTTTTGGCTTCCATTTTATAGTTATACTTTATTATAGCTAGTTATATCTTATTGGCATTTATGACTTCAACTGCAGCAAAAAGAGGCCCATTTCTTTTTTTTTGTTTTGTTTTTTTGTGTGCCAGGGATCAAACTGAGGGCCTTGCGCTTGCTAGGCAAGCACTCTAACCACTGAGCTAAATCCCAGCCTAAGAGGCCCATTTCTTAATGATAAAGATGAGGCTTAAACTCCAGAGTGTCTTGTTTTTGAGTAGTCAATTCTTTGTTGCTTTTTAACAATTGGTCACTTTGGGTGTAGCCATCAAAGCAATATGAAGATTCAGGAGCACTGCTCACAATATAAACTGACTTACATTAGAGCTCTGTGTGTGTGTGTGTGTGTCTGTGTCTGTGTAAGGGCAAGTGAGGACTGATTCCAGACACAAATGACCTAATGGGTGAGTTTTTTAATTAAAAAATTCTCATCAGCCCATGCGACAAATAGAGCAAAACTGTGCTAGAAAGAGAATAGTTTCTCACAGGAAGTTAGAAAAAGAGCAAAAGATGACAAAGATATGACCCTTGCATATAACTATTTAGAAAAAAATACACTTAATGCCAGAAGACTTATTTTCAGTGGCTGGTCAGAATATGATATAGCAGCAGCCTATCCCACCCCGAAGAAATGTTGACCAGTTTCCACTTGAATCAACCAACTCTGACTTAATGTAGATGCCCAAGAATCCCTCTACCCCTTTGGAGAGAATAAAGAGAATCGGTTGGAGATTGAGGGGAGGCGTGAAAATGCCAAGTTGAAAGGTATTTCCCCCACAGAGCTGGCAGGCTCTGTTGTCTTTGCTTCTGCCATGCCCGCTGTGACTGCTCAGCTCTGGGATGGGAAATCCAGCTGTCTCAAAAGGTGTCTGACAACTCACTCTCAGGCTTTTGACACTCCTATCAGAGCTCTTCATCTTGTTTGCTAGTATAAGAAGTCTGGCCCATAGACGAACTTACCTGTCCTGCGAAAGGCTTTGAATTAAGATGTGTTACGTACATGTACAACTCCCCATGAGGAATGTAATCTTTATGTACTGTAAGCATGTACCAATAAAAATAAGTTTTTTTAAGAAAAAGAGCAAATGACTTTAGACAACATTTTACCTTGATCTTACGAATTTTTCAAGGTCCATTTTAAATTAAATTCTGTCTACATGGGGTTAGCTTTATCTTAGGAGTACAAGACTCAGGTACAGTTTTATAAAGAATACATGAAATAATTTATTTAGGCAACATTTATAAAAATGAGCATTTTTCTAAGCTGAAAAGATGTCATGTTTTCATTTAAGTTTCAACTCTTTCCATTCAACTGAGTGATGTTAACTATAGTTTAGGAGGATTCCAAAATTATGTAGGAATTCTAAAACCTCAGGGCAGCCGGAAGTCTTCTCTGAATTTTACAGGAAAGGACAGCAAAGTTCAGAGAGGTTAAATAATTTGTCAGCCAAGGACGGCCACTAAACGGATGAACTGAGATTGGAATCTAGGTCTGTAGGTTCCCAGAGTACATTCCGTTAGTTCCTATGCTATGATGCCTCCTGATGTGAAATCAGCGATAAAAATAGTATATAATTAAATATGCCTGATGTGAATTCTTCAGGTAAATTGCACTCTTCTCTATTTTGAATCTTTAAATTTTCTACTTCTAATCTCTCCTGATGCTTTTGGGCATTTCATTTCCCATCATCAGATCAGCAAGAAGCAATAAAAGGAAATATAATTCATCAGCATAGATTCTGCTGTTTGTTTGTGGTATTAATAAATGATCCAGGCAGCTGACACATGGGTCAGATAAATCTCAGAGAATTTCTACGTCCTTTCTTCCAACTATTGCCATAGATAACAAAAACAAGCTCTAGTTTCCTTTTTGATTGGAGAAGATTTTTTATGACTAGCTGTTGATCCAAACTGTATTTTTTTGTGAAAGTCACATTACCCATATTCATGACTAGTACCTGTTGGGTCATTTGGGGACAGGCTGTTTTCACCTGATGAAGGATGTAATAAATGGTAATCTGCTGTAAAAAAGTTCGGTTCAATTGGTTCTGGAGATCCCTGAGAGAGCTGAAATAAAAGAAAAGCAAAATCACATCTTATTTTGTATTCAGAAGAAAATGGCAGGAGACTTCTGTGTGGGGTTTTCCATTTCCCTTTGTCTCTGCATAGAAAATTGAGTGTTCTGGGGTTTGAAATCTTGTAAATAGATAAACATCATCTTCCTTCTGAAAGACTTATAAATTGGAAGCAGGCAAATTACAGTGAAAGCAAGTTAGACAATTCCCTGGCCACATGAAAAAAAATGCACTTTATAGATTTGTGAGAGCAAAATAAAAATGGATAGAAAAATAATGGTATGGGCCTGGGACATCAAGATATTATTTTAAATCAGGAGTAGGAGAAATAAACTCTAATTATTCAACCGAACAATATGTGTAGTCCAAATCACAATCCTTTTTCAAGTATATTCTCTGAACAATGCCTTCTTGTTTGACCAAAGCTAACAAGTTTCTTAATATATTTTTCTAAATTACTATTAATTAGGTCTAATCTCCAATCAGTTCTTAAGACACTGAAGAAAAGAGTCATTCGACCAAGGACAGAATTTATTGAAGTTCAAATTGCTTAATGCTTTTCAATAAAGCTGATTTCTTAATTTTAGGCTATAAATATTTTTCAACTCTTTTCACTTTTAATTCCAACCAACACTTAGACTAGCCAAATTTTAATGCTTGAGTTCATATAACAACCTTTTAAAATGTTGAATATTAATAAACGCAAAACAAATGATACAATTTGGACTATATAATAGTAACTTTGGATTCACCTACCCTGTTTATGAGTGAAAATGTATCACTGTTCAATCACTTGAGAAAACTGGCACCGTATACTACAATTAAACAACCTATGCCCACTTATGACCCAGTAATCTCACTCTTAAACACTGATTTGAGAGAAATGAGCACACATATCCATCAAGAGAGGTGTGTGAGATGTTCATAATGCCTTATTCAAAATAAGTAAATATTGGAAAATCTCAAATATCAATGGACAGAACAGAACAGATACATTGTGAGGGGTTCATAAAGGGAATTCTCTAAATAATAAAAAGAAGATGAAACTATTAATATTTACAATATAAATGTATATTAAACAAAACAAGCCAGAAACAAAAGAAGGCACAGTAGGTAATTTCTTTTTTCTTTTCTGCAATACTGGGGATTGACCCGGGGCCTTTGCACTGAGTTATATCCCTAGCCCGACACATTTTCACAATCAGGCAAAAGTAACTAATAGTAATAGAACTTGCAGCAGAGAATGTGGCTTGGCCAAAAGGAGCCTTCTGCGGGGTTAGAAATATCCATGTCAGTGGCGACCGTGGGGTAAATATATGCGTAAATATTCATGTGCAGGTACCTTACTGTGTGGATTACACATTTTATATCTCAAAAAAATTTTATATTAGCAAGTGATAACTAACTGTTCCATCGTTGTACTTTGGATACAGTAAATGCAGATCATTTTTTGCCTCCTAATCTCCATGTTACCCTAATATGTTAGAAAAAAAATGGCTCCACCTTGTTTTATTCTTGAAATTTTATTTTCCTTGCCTCAGTGACAACTGATAAAAATTAATAATCTATCCATAATAAGACATCTTGTAAGACTGTAGGATACTCTAACAAAAGTCACATGCTTAATTTTTCATCAGTACCATGACACTAACCCTACGCGTCCTGTGTCTCTCATATCTCAGCTAGCAGATCACTTTGACAGCAAGCTTTTCAATGTATCTTATGATGCTGAAAATAATTTCCTGGTCTTAGCTTTCAAATGACTTCAGATGGTAATATTTTCCATATGGTTTAGCATAGGAGTAATCTGGCTGCCTGAAATACTCGGCCTAATTATAGAAAGCTCCTTCAATTTAATTATTAAGTATACTTTGGAATCCTAAAAATTTCATAACCTGGAAAAGGTTTAAGTCCCAAAGTAAAGTGTGTGAATTGTACCCTGGAGAGGTCGAGACTGTCATCTTAAAATGACAAGGACAAGTCTTTTTCAGTGATATTAACCCTCGAAGACAGAGGTTTGTGAAGTTTCCACTTTATGTCATATTAGCAATCTCCTTCAGCTTAAGAACTTCAAATCCTCGGCGGGATGAGCTAGGAATGAAGGCAGGCACTGAAATTTACTAGTCTTCAATTTAAACCCAGAAGTATCTATTTATACTCTACAAATTTCTCAGAATGTCTTCTTTTTGGAGCTTAGTACCTAAATATAAATATTCTTTCAGTGAACATTTTTTGTCCCTTAGTACGTGCTGACAGTAAGCTTTATGGACCGAGGAGGATGTAGAAATGATCTTGCTCTTTTTTCAGTACTGGGGTGTGAACCCAGGACATTCACAGTTATCTATATCCTTCCCTCCTTCTCCTCTTGCTTTTTAAACCTTTTATTTATTTTGAGACAGGAGCTCTCTATGTGGCTAAATTGCCCAGACTAGATTTGATGCTATAATCCTCCTGTCTCAGCCTCCCAGAGTGCTGGGATTACAGGCATGCACCACACATTTCTCTGAGATTTGTAATCTGACTGGGAAAAAAGGTTAGTGTATGTAAAACGACAATAAATCAAAAAGCTGAAATGAAGTGATGAGTTCTAAACTTCCCCCCAAAAAAAAGCTTCATGAAAACTAGCATAGCTTTCAAAGGCTCTGTGGAAGAAACATGGAGACTGTGCCTTAAAGGGTGGATTTAGGTGAATGGAAGGAAGCTAAGTGGACATTACAGGTGAGGGACATTGGTGGTAAATTTCAGGCATTGCATATTAAAAACAAATTGATTAAAGAAATATGACACGATTCCATTTTATGGTGTTATGGTGACTGATCCAGAATAAAGAGAAGAAGGCAAGTTTCACTCATGAATTCTACTTTGGTGACTTTTTAAAATCAACTGTTAGACGCCAAGCACAGATTCGAAACAATGGAAAAAACCGATGATTGCCCAAAGTTGTAGTCTCAGAGCTCTCTCCTGACTTAGAGAGAAGCATGTCTCTAAAATGTCCACTCACACACATGTAAAATGGCAACTGTGCTGACTGTATGAAGGGTAGGTCTGTGGCTCTAGGAAAAACGTATTTGACTAAGCCAAGAAAGGCTTTGCCAAGAATGTGACGCATATGCTAAGAACTGAAGTAATGAGTAAGAATAAGTAAGGTTTTGTCTGGGAAGAACATTAGAATAGCAAGAAAGAGATCTGCAAAGATTTTCTAGGCAATAGCAGAGTAAATAAGCAAAATTGAGAAAGGGCCTTGGGCCTAGTGTTGAGATAGCAAAAAGCAAGAGTGGTGTGACATGAGGGTAGGCAGGGGTCGGACCACACAAGGATAGAAATAACGTGAAAGAATTGTCACAGACAGAGACAAATCGTTTTGGAAGAACTGCCCTCAATGCAAGGCAATGAACATAATGGTTTGAGTGGATTTAGCAACTTCGAGGTGAATGGAGACAATGAAGAGGCTCCTTCAAAGAACTTTTAAATGACTAATCCAGCCTGGAAAGTTGCATCCCAGATGCTAGAGGATGGTGTCAGAAGCTACCAACATTTTTGAGTATACTAATAACAAAGTTTAAGAACTATTAATCTAGCAAGGTAGATTAAAACACAAGGAGGTCAGCAAAGAAGCTGTAACACTAAAGCTAGAGCGGAAAACCACGCCCTTGGACAAGGTGCTAATAACCAATACTTAAGATCTAATATTCTTACTTAATAACAGCAGCAATACCTATTACCATTTATTGAGTACTCACGACATCCTAGACATATTTAAGTGTACGATATTCTATTTGGTTCATACAACTGCCTTCTAAAGTAAACGTTATCCCTATTTTATACATAAGGAAATTGATAGGTAGTCATTTGCCCAAGGAGCATAGCTATTAAAGCTGTCTGCCATCAAATGTCAAGCAAACCATCTACCCTACAAAGACTCCTCAGCTGTTAAGGACTTGGAAGCTACAAAATATAAAGTGAAGCAGTTTGAAAGTGACAATAAGATTTAAAGATGGAGCAGGAGAGAAACTGATGCTTCCAGTCATGCTGATGCGGACAAAGGAAGGAAGAAGAGGGTGCAGGTCTAATTCTGGAAATGCCAGAGGGCAAAGTAATGTTCCCCGGCAGTGAGAAATAAGGAAGACGGGACAGAATGTCTCAAAAGCAGTGGCTCTTTGTGGTTGTTTAAGGCTGGGGGTGGCTTAGTGGTCCTGCACCTGTCGCATGAGCCCCTCTGCCTTGTGAGCAGTCAGCTTGCAGGGTGCCTTCTGCAGGTAGCATGCATGCTCTGTTGGGAAGAAATTGTAAGACTCTTCTTCTGAACTGATATAAAAGAGCTCTACTCTTCTGACTAAACACGTACAATTCTGAAGAACACATGATTTTACACACTTCTGAACCAAAATATATAAAAACTGACTATATTACGTTCCATCTCTTACACATAACACATTGTCTTATTTTCATCTTTTCTAACCTATAGCTCTTTTCTATTGGTTTTTATTAGCTTTTTGTAGGTCACTTTGTTAGTAGCAATGTACAATATTTATACACACTTGTTTTCTTACACTTACACACACACACACACATACACACACACACACACTGTCCATCATCAGCTCCACCGCACTAAGTTCCCACTGCTGTTATAATGGTTACATTTCCACCAAGACCTGTATCGCTAACAAAGAATTCCAGAACTAAAAGAAAGCTGGAAAACTTCCATTCTTTGCTAATCACAACCAGCACCTTCTCCTCCTTGGATCTGAACTCGAATTTGGCACTGACATTGATTAGCAAGGCAAAGAGGAAAGGTGGCCTGACTCCACCGGGCAGGACAGCACCACCTCAGGAGTTTCTCTACTGGGGAAACATAGATCTGTGCCACACCTGCTAATTTATGATGCCTCCACGGGGCTCTGGCAAGGACTAGGCAAATACAAAGTATGAGTATTATATGCATAAAGAGCCATTACTTAAAGTCTAAGAAGCTGAGCAATCTGCCTGCCTGGAAAAGAGCTACAAACTTGGACTTGGAAATTAAAGAAACTGCCAGCAGTTAACTAATGTAAGCTTGACCTGCTGATCTGCACTGAAATGGAGACTAGAAAGCAAGGAGAAGTGGAAAGAAGGCCCACGACTCTAGGAAGAAGTTCTGGGTAATCTAGCCCACACACCGGGAAAAGGTCCCTGGGTTTTCTCTAGGTCTTCTTATTCAAAGTTTGTACATAGAATAGCAGTGTTGGCAGTGCTGGGGACCTGAGTAGTGATGCAGAACTGTGGGCCCACTATGCCATTGTATATAGATATTTGGCCTAACTAGACAGTCTGTGTTTCTAACAAAAAGTCTCCAGACTTGGATACACCAGATGTTCCCGATAGAGAGGTACTGTGTGAATTCTATATAACTCTGCCACAAGAGTGTATCCTGGATCTGCAGCAGCTATTGGCTGGAAACTGGCCAGGAGGACAGTCTCTACCCTTTTACAGAACTACTAAATCAGAAACACATGCTAACAATATTCCCAGCGATTGATATACACAATAAAATATGAGAAACTGTGGTCCCTCCCAGGCCACCAGTTTCTAACCTTGATTGCATAGTGGAATTACCTGGCAGTGTTTAGGGAAAAACAAAAAAACAAAAACAAAAAAACAAACAAAAAAAACCTCCCAGCAGATTAACTGAAGTGGTGTGTGACTTGAGTGTCAGTATATTTAAAATCTCTAGATGATTCTAAGAAGCAGCACAATTTGAAAACTCCTAGGCATGGTTGAATGCTTCAATAGCCAACTGCTTCCCACCTGGGTCTAGATTTCTTTGGTTCTTTTAATCCTTGTAACAAATAATGTTTGCCATTGTAATGTAATGATTCTCAGCCCTGATTACATGCTAAAATCACTTGGGGCCAGTGCCCCAGTGAGCCCATACACTGCCTTGGCACTAATTAGAAAATGTCCCCTACTGCTCCCCAAGGATTCAACCCTCGTCCGTCCTTTCAGCAGATGCCCTTGGATAGGACACAACTGTCCAATTGTAATTCTTGCCTTGTCAGAAGAGCTGTTTTCAAAATGCTGATGTCCAAGCATTGATCTGGGAGGAGCCAGGGAATATGATTTCTGTTTCAGCTACTCAACTTTGCTATACAAAGTATGTAAGTAGCCACTGACATTATGTGAAGGTACACATGAGCTTGTGTAAATAAAACTTTATTTATAAAACTAGGCAACAGGCCAGACTAGCAAAGGCCATTACTCAGTGACTTTGCATTTATAGGCTTGATCAGACATAGATGTACGCATTAAACAAAAATATGGTATAGACAATATTGTGTACTTTTATTGGGTGGCATATAATGTCTAGTTGTCCCTCTTTTTGTAATGTTAACAGCTACTGAAGATCACATCTAGATCTGTTCTTTCATTAGGGGCTGCAAAACTACAATATTCTTCATTTATTTGGCAGATATTAGCTGAAGTACTGCTAATGAGAAACTTTCTCTCATCCCCAATTTAGTTACTCCAAGAGGGAACCAACACAGGAAAGGCAGAATAAATAATTATTTCCTTTTGTAAACAATTTAGAAAATGATGAATGGGCTACTTAGCATGCTCCAAAGGTAATCAGTGTGAGATTTTTTTTCTTTAGTATCATTATGAACTCTCAAATTTGAAAATTACTTAATGCTTTCAATCCATTGTGGTTATTATCTTACTGATGCTCCAGTTATCCCATAGATAGCTGGTGGGAGCCTCTTCAAGTTGGCTTCTGAGTCCTTTTGATACATCCTTGACTCCTTAATAGCATTGATTTGCTGTTATCTGTTGTGTCAAGATACTCCAGTCAAATCTTGTATGCTTTCTACTTTAAAACAATCAGAGACATCTCCAAGGATCCATGGGTAGAGGAGTTCATTGCCACCTGATTAGTTTCTAGGCTACTCTAGTGAATTTGTTGCGAAGTGTGTATTTTGTGAAGCTGAATCATAAATTTATGCTCATTTGTAGTGATACTTCCAATTCTAATTTGAATTAATCTCTTGTATCTTGCTTCTTTTCCTTTTTTCCACACTAAAAATTTCAGCAAGATGCATAAGTAATTATTCAGTTGCTTTATTGCCCCTAAAATTCTAGGCAAGATTGAGAATACTGAGCTGAAGACCCCCTTAGGAGAGTTATAAATAAAGAGTTTAATTTAATAAAAAAGAGGTTTTCCATTCTTTGACTCCTCTATATGCCCTGCTGTGACTTAGGCCCTTAACAAGCAGGCATAATTTACATCCCATAGTAATGCCTTTAACCTGCAGGAATGGGGTCCCTGGACGTTAGGTGAGTAAAAAGGTGAAAGTCAAGCACATTTTGTGTGCTATCACCACGTATTGCTTTCATTGCACTGTGTGCGATGACTTTGTCAGTCAAAGGCTAATTTGACCACTCTTCTCTCACTATGCAGGGGATGGAAATCCATTTCTGAACAAAAATTATTGCAAGTAAAAGACTGTATCAGAAGGGAGAAAAAAACAGAGAGCACAATCTTCTTATGTAGGTTTATATATTCTTTCTACATCCACATAATATTTTGTGTCAATATATATTTTAATAAGGAATTAAATATAGAATTTCTCATATAGAATATATAAGCATAGAATATATTCTGTATTCACTGATTATACACTAAGCATTTACCACATTCCAGGCACTGTGCCATACACTGAAGAATCAAAGATGAATAAGAGACACTCAGAGCTTTTGCAGGAAACAATAATAGAATGTAAATAAAAAGCTATTTAAAACACAATATAAGTGAAAAAGTGGTTCAAGCATAGAGAAAAGAAAAATTAATTCTGGACATGGAAAATTATGGAAGGCTTTTATGTAGGAGCTGACTTCTCAGTTCAGTGGTGAAGATGGGAAGCATTTAGACATCCCAGATGGAAGGTTCACTGGACACTCAGAAGGCAAGGCTGCCCACTTGCCCACCTGACCATGAGGATGTACACCAGGATGGTGCAAACCCCTTTCCTGGGACATGATGACAGCCTGGGGTACTTGCAGAGGAATGGGATTATACTTCTGCTGATCATTAGCCAAGTCCTAAATGAAGCCAAGTGTTCCTCTTTCCCAGCCTGAGGGCTCACGCCTGGCCTGCACTGACTGGCACACACTTATAATATCAGAGAAGGGGACTATGGCAATTCTCACAGAGGATTGAATCTGTCTCCTAACCAAGCTAAAAATAAAGATAAATCTGTTCCCTGTGATTCTCTCACTTGAGCTTCCAAAACACCTCTACTCCCCCATTGATCCTTGTTTTTCTTCCCCACACGGGGAGCAATATAAGTAAGAAGGCTAATAAGAGATTCTCCCACGATACAGAGGAAGAAAGATAAGAGGTGGGGAGACAGGGTGCAACTTAACAAAAGGAAATCTTGCCATCAGGGGAGAAAAGGAAGTGCAGAAGGGATGCAAGACCAAAACCATGAGTAATAAAAAAGAAAATGATTTGCTTTAAGGATGCACACAAGTGGAATATCACTGAGTGGAGGTGAGACAAAGCCACCTTTGTGCATCAGATACTTTTCAGTAGATATTTTCAACTCATAAAACTAGAATTTCTGATAAAATAAATTAATGTACAAGCTGGATTATTCTGAATACCACTTTAATAAAAATGTAAAAACCAAGCATCATGTAATCTTTTCAGAGGATATTTGAGCTTCTGTCTTTTTAAAAGATATCTATCAGTATTCCAATCATAAAATAAATATCTGAGGCCTCTTCTGCTTCAATCTCATCTGCCTCTGTTTCTTGGTCCTATTTGTCAACACAATGCATGAAAGAACTCTTACTCTCTGATATCTGTTGAGACAGGGTTTGTGCTTTGTCTACCTGCAGCTGTGCCTTCCCCCCTTCAGTGTTCTCTTTTAGTCTGAGCATGCGTCAGTGGTGCCCAGCATCACCGATATGAGGCAACAAAGCAAAATCATTCTGTTTTCCTTTCTTATCACAGAGCCTATCATATCTCTAGAATAATGAATAAGTTTATTCTTAAGATTGGATTCATTAAAGGAAAAGGAAACCTCAATGGAAAAGTTAACTGGCAGCAAATACTATGCCAATATTTAAATACTCAAGGAAACTTTTTAGAAAACTGACCAAGCATAGGCCTAAATTACCTGTATCTTGAGTCTGTTGGGGACTGGAGAATGGGAGCTTATGACTCTGTCTAGAATGGAGAGATTTACTTTTTTTTTTTATTATTATTATTTTTTACCAAGAACATGTATTGGTACATTGCATACATAATGATCATAATCAACATGGTTATTTTGTACCTGTACATGATACATCTTGGTTTTCCCCCCTCTTCCCCCCTTCCCCTCCCCTCCCTTCCATTCACCCACCCCTCCCTATTTGCAATAAGTGTAACTACACTTTACCATTTTTTCCCCCCTT
>PVJO010020961.1:12697-31061 GCA_004026905.1 Hystrix cristata | reverse complement strand
GTGCTTGCAAGGCAAGCACTCTAACCACTGAGCTAAATCCCCAGTGATGGGCTACTTTTAAACTGATGGTTGTTTGGATAATCTAGGAGTCAAGGCTTAGCTGAGAAAGAGTATATGGTTAAGGAAAGTGAGCTCTATAGCCTTGGAGAAGTGGGAAGCAGCTCAGTGTGACTTAATTTGATCCTAGAACTAGAAAGTCAGGTCCCTCACAGGCCGAAGTCCATGGTTTCTGAGAGGTTTTTTTCCCCTCCCTATGGCAGGGCAAAGACAGATCTTGGTAACAGTGTGGTAGTGTTACATTTTGTTGATGTGTGAGGGCCCGTGTGGTACTGATACTTGTTCCACCTCTCTCACATGGGTCTCTTGTTTACTCCCAGAAATGCCTTGAAGAGAAGAATGAAATTCTTCAGGGAAAACTTTCACAGCTAGAAGAACGTTTGGCCCAGTTGCCAGAGAGCCCACCGCAGGAGAAGGGGGAGGTGCTGGGTGATGTCTTGCAGGTAGGAATACACAGGAGCACCCGGAAGACCTGTGTCCTGGGCTTGGTTCCTGTTCCTCCTCGGAGCCCAGAGAGGGTGTGGTGACCAAGGAATCATGCTGATCCCCATTCATCTTTTTATCCTACCAGCTGGAAACCCTGAAGCAAGAGGCAGCTACTCTTGCTACAAATAACACCCAGCTCCAAGCCAGGGTGGAAACGCTGGAGAGTGAGCAGCATCAGAAGGAAGCCCAGCTGCTGGCCGAGCGGAGCCACTTTGAAGAAGAAAAGCAGCAGCTGGCCAGCCTGATTGCCGACCTGCAGAGTTCAATCTCCAGCCTGAGCCAGGCCAAGGAGGAACTGGAGCAGGCCTCTCAGACTCAAGGTGCCAAGCTGGGTGCCCAGGTGGCCTCTTTGACTGCAGAGCTCACCACACTCAATGCCACCCTCCAGCAGCAGGACCAAGAGCTGGCTGGCCTGAAGCAGCAGGCCCAGAAAGAGCAGGCCCAGCTAGCACAGACCCTCCAACAGCAGGAACAGACCTCCCAGGACCTCCGCCACCAGGTGGAGCAGCTGAGCAGCAGCCTGAAGCAGAAGGAACAGCAGTTGGAAGAGGCAGCCAGGGAGCTGGAGGCCAGTCAGCGGGACAATGCCCAGCAGCTGGCTGCTGCTGCCAAAGCACGAGAGGCCTCCTTACAGGAGCGGGATGCAGCTTGCCAGAAGCTGGAGGCACTGGAGAAGGAGAAGGCTGCCAAGCTGGAGATTCTGCAGCAGCAGCTTCAGGCTGCTAACGAAGCCCAGAACAGTGCCCAGAACTTAGTGACCCAGGCCCAGCGGGAGAAAGAAGAGCTGAGCCAAAAGGCAGAGGATCTCCATGCCCGCGTTGAGGCAGCCCACCAGGTGCAGCGTGAGGCCCAGGCCCAGCTGGCAGCACTAGAGACCCGACTGAAGGCTGAGCAGCAAAAAGCAACTGAGAGAGAAAGGGTGGCCCAGGAAAAGGCCCAGCTCCAGGAGCAGCTCCAGGCCCTCGAGGAATCCTTGAAGATCACCAAGGCCAGCCTTGAAGAGGAAAAATGCAGAGCTGCAGCTGCCCTGGAAGAGCAGCAGCACTATATTTCCAAAATGGAGGCAGAGTCCCTAAGCCTTGCAGAACAGCATAAGCAGGAACGGAAGGAACTAGAAGAAGAGAAAGCTAAACGCAGGGGGCTGGGTGTCCAGTTACAGCAGCTTGGGGAGACTCATCAGGCAGAGACTAAAGCCCTGCGGCAAGAGCTGGCAAAGGCCAGAACCTCCAAGAACAGGGCCGAGAGCGAGGTTGAGCTCCTCATCAAGGAGGTTAAAACCTGGCGGAAGCGGTACGAAGATAGCCAGCAAGGGGAGGCCCAGTGTGGCCTCCAGGAACAGCTGACAAGCCTGAAGGAAGAGTGTGAGAAGTCCCGCCAGGAGCTGCAGGAGACAAAGGAGAAGATGGCAGGGATGGAGGCCCACAGTGAGCTCCAAATAGGCCAGCAGCAGAGTGAGCTAGCCCAGCTCCATGCCAGCCTGGCTAGGGCCCTACAGCAGGTCCAGGAGAAAGAGAACAGGGCCCAGAAGCTGGCAAATGACCTCTCCACTCTGCAGGAGAAGATGGCTGCCACCAGCAAGGAGGTGACTCGCCTGGAGGCCTTGGTGCGCAAGGCAGGTGAGCAGCAGGAGACTGCCTCCCACGAGCTCCTCAAGGAGCCCCCGAGGGCTGGAGACAGAGAGTCTGAGTGGCTGGAAGAGCAGCAGGGACAGCAGCTCTGCAGCACGCAGGCAGCGCTGCGGGCCATGGAGCGTGAGGCAGAGCAAATGGGCACTGAGTTGGAGAAGCTGCGGGCAGCACTGATGGAGAGCCAGGGCCAGCAGCAAGAGGAGCGTGGGCAGCAGGAGCGAGAGGTGGCACGGCTGACCCAGGAGTGGAGCCAGGCCCAAGCTGACCTTGTCCTGGAGAAGGCAGCCAAAGCAGAGCTTGAGGTGAAGCTGCAGAATGCCCTCAACGAACAGCGAGTGGAGTTTGCTACCCTGCAGGAAGCACTGTCCTGTGCCCTGACAGAAAAGGAAGGCAAAGATCAGGAGCTGAGCAAGCTTCGTGAACAGGAGGCAGTCCTGAGAATGGAGCTGAGGGAGCTACAGCAGACCATGGAGCAGCTGAAGGCACAACTGGCTAAGAAGGAAAGGGAGCATCGTCAGTCTGCAGGGGTGGCCGGTGGAGAAAATGCTTCAAGCACAAGAGCCCAGTCTGATGCTGTTGGGAAGACAGAGGCACCAGGCTCCGAGGTGGAGGCGCTGCGGGCAGAAGTGAGCAAGCTGGAGCAGCAGTGCCGGCAACAGCAGGAGCAGGCTGACAGCCTAGCGCGCAGTCTGGAGTCGGAGCGCGCCTCCCGGGTAGAACAGGACAGGGCCTTGGAGAGTCTGCAGGGCCGGTTAGAGGAGAAGGCCCGGGAGCTGGGGCACAGTCAGGCTGCCTCTGCCTCAGCCCAGAGGGAATTGGCCACGCTCCGCGCCAAGGCCCAAGACCATAGCAAGGCTGAGGAGGAGTGGAAAGCACAGGTGGCCCGGGGCCAGCAGGAGGCTGAGAGAAAAAGCAGCCTCATTAGCAGCTTGGAGGAGGAAGTGTCCATCCTGAACCGCCAGGTCTTGGAGAAGGAGGGGGAGAGCAAAGAGCTGAAGCGGCTGGTCATAGCTGAGTCAGAGAAGAGCCAGAAGCTGGAAGAGAGGCTGCGTCTGCTCCAGGTGGAGACGGCCAGCAATAGTGCCAGAGCCGCAGAACGCAGCTCCGCTCTGCGAGAGGAGGTGCAGAGCCTCCGGGAAGAGGTAGAGAAACAGCGTGCAGCTTCAGAGAACCTGCGGCAGGAGCTGGCCTCGCAGGCAGAGCGAGCTGAGGAACTGGGCCAAGAATTGAAGGCGTGGCAAGAAAAGTTCTTCCAGAAGGAACAGGCCCTCTCCGCTCTGCAGCTGGAACACACCAGTACACAGGCGCTCGTGAGTGAGCTGCTGCCCGCCAAGCACCTCTGCCAGCAGCTGCAGGCTGAGCAGGCGGCTGCTGAGAAGCGCCACAGGGAGGAGATGGAACAGAGCAAGCAGGCAGCTGGTGGGCTGCGGGCAGAGCTGATGCGGGCCCAGCGGGAACTTGGGGAGCTGGTGCCCCTGCGGCAGAAGGTGGCAGAGCAGGAGCGAGCAGCCCAGCAGCTTCGGGCAGAGAAGGCCAGCTATGCGGAGCAGCTGAGCATGCTGAAGAAGGCTCATGGCTTGCTGGCAGAGGAGAACCGGGGCCTCGGGGAGCGTGCCAACCTCGGCCGGCAGTTTTTGGAGGTGGAGCTGGACCAGGCCCGTGAGAAGTATGTCCAAGAGTTGGCAGCTGTGCGTGCTGATGCTGAGACCCGTCTGGCTGAGATGCAGCGGGAAGCACAGAGCACTACCCAGGAGCTAGAGGTGATGACTGCCAAGTACGAGGGTGCCAAGGTGAAGGTCCTGGAGGAGAGGCAGCGGTTCCAGGAAGAGAGGCAGAAACTCACTGCCCAGGTAAGGTGCTTGGCTCGGCCACACCCCCAGAGGTCCAGACCTGAAAAAGCAGGGACATTGCTCCTCTGTGTTCTGAGGAGGAGGTGGCGACTCCTCCGTACACTGTGATGTCTGCTTTCCCTCGTTCCCTGGGTGGCTGAAAAACAGGTGGCTGGTAGAGTTCAAGTCCGTTGCCCCTCTTTTCCTAATGAAAATACCAATGGGCTCCCTTTTCCCTGGAGAGTCACATTGTGACAGCTGCCAGCCCAGTCTAGAGACCTGCACTGGAGACCCCAGGAGCTGCTGAGGACTAGAAGCAGCAGAACTGGCATTTTAAAGCTTCCCACTAGTCAGCCCTGGGGAAGGTATTAGCCCCGTAGGTCAGCCTGGCAGCAGGCTGTCACCTGGCCCCATCTCACTGTCTCCATTGCTCCTCCCCCACGCACAGGTGGAGCAGCTAGAGGTATTTCAGAGAGAGCAGACTAAGCAGGTAATGCCTGGGGTCCTCGATAAATGCTGGCTGCTTAAGCGGTGACCAGTGTCGGTGCATGACCCCGGCTACAGCTTGCCTCCGCCGGCTCCTGTTGTGAACTGTTTGTGAAGGGGGCAGGGTTGGACCATGGAAGCCGGGCCCCGGCTGCCCAGGAGTGCGGTGTACTGGGCCTCTCCCAGGCCTCGTCCCACCCATCCCAGGTCGGCCTCTCCACCCTTCTGCACTTTCTTTTGTCTGCCTGTTGGGGACCAGGGGTGGCTCTGTGACAGACAATCTTGCAATTCCAAAACCTCCCAAGTCCTGTTTCTAATACAGGATACACAACTAAGAGGAGCAGTCGAGTTCCTTATAGGCCTGGTTTATCACAGCACCCTCTTTCCCACAGAGTATGGATTTATTGATGCCATAAAGTCAGTGTGCAAGGCAACCCTCAGGCTGGGGAGGGTGGTGGGCTGGGGACATCTAGAGATCTGCATGGAGCTGCCTGGAGCAGAAGGCCAGGATTGAGAGCAGGTGGAGTCCCGTGGTCTGGCTGCCTTCCTCTCTCAAGGATCTCACTCTGCTCCTGAGATGTCATGGCTACAGAGCTGGCATTTAATAGGAACACCCCTCCAGCACCCTCCTTCCCCAGTCACCTCAGGCCTGCAGAAGAATTGGTTCCTCTGCTCTTCCTGTCACCAAGAGGCCAGAAGTGACGCGGGACAGTCAGATTGAAAAGCAAACAGTTAGCAATGGAGCCCTTGCTTCTCTCCGCTGCCTGGTCCTGCCTGAGCCCCAGAATGCCTGGAAGAGCCAGGGGTGCTTGTGGCTGTCTCTCTTGCCCCTTCCTCCTCTGCCCTTCCTCTTCGTGGGACTGGGGAGGGGGCGTGGAATACGTGTGCTGCCCCTGCTCTTGTCTTCCAGCAATCTGTGCCACAGTGCTAACCATAGCGGCCACACTGCTCACCCCGGCCCTAAAGTACCATGAGACTGGGAAGAGGTCTGGGCGTTGGGGCTTTTGCTTTGGCAGTTTCTGGGAGGTGGGAGGGATGGGTGTCCACTGCATATGTCTGCTAGAGCACCAGACTAAGTCCTCTGTTCTTGCCCCTGCCTGGGAAGGTTGGGGCCAGGGAGCAGTGGCTGCAGCAGGGTATTGGTGAGGTGGCAGCTCCACAGTCAGCTATGCTGATTCTGGTGACTGCAAGCTGGGAGTGGAGCAAGTATAGGCAGGTGCCCTGGCAGCACATGTGTGTGGCTGCTTCACTCTAGCCCTGCCAACCAGCCTGGGCAGCAGGCTATTCCCTAACTAGAAGGTGGAGAAAGGGCTGAGTGTCTTCTAGGAATACTGGGGACACTGGTCTGGAGACACTCTGGTTCATCCTGACTTTCTGGTAAAAGATTCCTGAGTGTTGCTGCCTCCTCTCTTCTCCCCAGGTAGAAGAGCTGAGTAAGAAGCTGGCTGACTCTGACCAAGCCAGCAAGGTGCAGCAGCAGAAGCTGAAGGTTCGACAACTTGGGGGATGGGCCTGGCCTCTTGAGATGGGGGAGGAAAGTGCTCTCTAAGCCCCTGAGCTGTGGGGGTATGGAGTGAAAGGAGGGGCATCCTGTGTGCCTGGTGGCCTTAGGCCTTAGGAGCTTTGCGAGAAGACCATGTTTCTGCTTCTCTAGACCTTCATTATCCACTCCAGCTGCTAGTCACCTGGGATTCTTTAAATTATATTTTAAAATTCAATTCTTAAATTGTACTAGCCACATTTCCCCTGCTGTGTGCATGTTCCACCATCCCAGAAAGTTCTGTAGAATAGCATTTATCTAGGTGGTCTAGGCTCAAGGCGCAAGAGTGTCAATAACATCCATAATTATAATGCAGTTCTTTTTTGGGGGGGTGCTGGGGATCGAACTCAGAGCCTTGCACTTGCTAGGCAAACCCTCTGCAAGTGAGCTAAATCCCCGACCCTTTTTTTTTGGTTTTTTGAGACAGGGTCTCACCATGTATTTCAGGCTGGCCTTGAACTCACTATGTAACCCAGGCTGGCCTCAAACTTACAGTGATCCTTCTGTCTCAGCCACCCCAAGTGGTGGGATTATAGGCGTGTGCCACCACGCTCAGCTTGCAGTTCATATTTTTAATACTTTAGATTATGTCACCTTCTTTGCTCTTAATATTTTTGCAGCTCTGGGCTTTTCAGCCTGTAGTCAGGGCTGAAATTCAAAGGAACTGGGCCCCAGTGCTTTTGGGACCCCCTGAAGCCCTTGTGGACCTGAGGTATTGGCTGGAGCTCACACCTTAATTTCTTCTTTCTTTCCATGTGCTCTGCACTGCGTCTGATTACATGATAAAGCTGTTTCTTACGCTCCTTTTGGGGGCTTGCTGTGAGCTAGGAGCTGCTCTTAGGGAGTCAGGGTCTGGATAGATGGCAGAGCAGGCATCATAAATGATGCCTCACCCACTTTGGTATTAGGTAGACCAAGTTCCAGTCTTACTCTGCTGTGGTCAGAGTGACCTGATCAGTTGCTTAAAGCTCTGAACTCAGTTTCTTCATCTCTGAAGTGAGGATAAAGTTACTTCAAAAGCAGTCTGGAGGAGAGACGAGTTCTGGTCACAGAGTTCACATGCCAGGTGCCTGGCACCAGGATCGGCGACCAGGTGTTCTCTGAGGATCAGCTTTTCTTCTGCCGGGGAGAATGTGCGCATGGAGAGTGTAAGGCAATTGGGTCTGGTTTCAAAGATGGTAAAGACAGGGCTGTCATACTGGTCAGAGAGTTAGCAGATGGCGTGTGCTGGTCAGGAGGGCTTCTGCAGAAAGACATGGGGGACTGTGCTTGGCAGGGCCCTGAGCACCCTGAGAATATACAGGAGTCTGAAACACCTATGGGGCCCACATGGCTAGAGCAGGTCACTGCTTTGGGTAGAGCAGCCAGCCAGGTCTCCCCCATTGCCCTTTCTTCTCAGGCTTTCCAGGCCCAGGGAAGAGAGAGCCAGCAGGAGGCGCAGCGCCTCCAGACCCAGCTGAGTGAGCTGCAGGCGCAGTTGAGCCAGAAGGAGCAGGCAGCTGAGCACTACAAGCTGCAGGTAGGGAGCCCAGCATCGGCCCAGTCTGCCCCTCATCCTGCCTGCCCTCCAGGCTCTGCCCCACCCACCCACCTTGTCTGCTCATACAGATGGAGAAAGCCAAGACCCATTATGATGCCAAGAAGCAGCAGAACCAAGAATTGCAGGAGCAGCTGCGGGGCCTCGAGCAGCTGCAGAAGGAGAACAAGGAGCTTCGAGCTGAAGCTGAACGGCTGGGCCGGGAGCTACAGCAGGCTGGGCTGAAGACCAAGGAGGCTGAGCAGACCTGCCGCCACCTCACTGCCCAGGTGCGCAGCCTGGAGGCGCAGGTAAGCACCTGACTGAACAGAGTGGCCTCAGCCCTGTTCTGCTGGATCCCTGCCCCCTCCTGTCTGAACCACCCCTGCCTTTCTTCTCCTTTCCAGGTTGCCCATGCAGACCAGCAGCTTCGAGAGCTGGGTAAATTCCAGGTGGCATCTGACGCCTTAAAGAGCCGGGAACCCCAGGCTAAACCTCAGCTGGACTTGAGTATCGACAGCCTTGATCTGAGCTGCGAGGAGGGGACCCCTCTTAGTATCACCAGGTCAGGCGGCCTCCCCAACCTGCATCTGTTCACTGAGCACCTGCTCCTCAGACTCAGCAGGCTGTACTGTAGGCACTGGGCTAGGAGGGTAAGATGCAGTCCCTGTGCCCCATGGAAGCATATTCTTAGAAGAGAATAAAGAAATATTACAGGTGTGATGGCATATTTTTAGTGAGGGTACAGTGAGAATAAAAGGATGGGAGTGGTCAGAGGAGGCTTGGTAGAGGCTGTCACTCTTACTGAGTTCTAAAAGAATCTGCAGGTAGGAGTTAAGAGGTTTAGCTCAGTGTTTGAGCACTTGCCTAGCAAGCACAGGGCCCTGAGTTCAATCCCCAGCGTCCCCCTGCAAAAAAAAAAAAAAAGAAAGAAAAAAGAAAAAAAATCTGCAAGTGCGTGTGCCAGGTGGACAGGGGTGGGCAGTGTGAGAGTGGCCGAGGAGCCTGGCTGAGCTGAAACAAGCTGGAGGGAGGACCCAAGGGCCGAGGCAGCCTAATGACCACTTGAAGGCTGCATTTAGACTGATCTTAAAGGCACCGAGGAACCTCAGAAGGGTTGAAATTGAGGCATACTTGACTGGATCTACATTTTAGAAAGATTTTTCTAATAGCCAGTATAGAAGTTAAGACTGAAAACCTATATATCATATTTATTAAATATTCATATTGCACTTACTGTGTGCCACTGTTCTAGGCACTTAAAGCAATTGTAACTACTTCATTTCTACCCCAACAACCCTCTGAAGTAGGTTCTGTTTATTCTCTCTCCTTTAACAGATGGAACTGGGGCACAGAGTGGTAGAACTGGGGTTTGAACCTCTGCAGGCTGGCCCAAGTCTGCTTTCCACCCCTCTGCTGCCTCTCTATTGCCATTCTGAGTCTAGGTGAGAGGAGATGAGGCTGCCTGAGGAAGGATGTAGGCACCCAGAGGGGTGTGGCTAGAAGTGCTGCCCAGGAGGCATGGTGATTGGACTGGACTTGGCAGAGGAGGTCAGGGTATGCCCATGCCCGTGTGGAAGCCTGTGAGGGGACACCCACTTACTGAAGTAAGAGATGCAAGAGGAGCAACAGACAGATGGCCTTAGTTTGGACCTGTTCATTGTGGAGTAGCTGTGGGATCTGAGGGAGAGGCCCATGCTACTGGATATTGGCCTGGAGAGCAGGGACTGGTACAGAAGGCCCAGGCCAAGGGCTGTTAGTACCTCTGAAAAATCAGAGATGGGGTGTTTGACTGCAACTGTACATGGTAAGTATAGGAAATGGTCACTTTGTGGCAGAGGGATAGACAAACATGTCTCTAGCCCCAGGGCCCGCCCTTGCCTCAGCAAGTTCTTTTTCTACAGCAAGCTGCCTCGTACCCAGCCAGATGGCACCAGTGTCCCTGGAGAGCCAGCCTCGCCTATCTCCCAGCACCTGCCCCCCAAGGTAGAATCCTTGGAGAGTCTCTACTTCACCCCCATCCCTGCTCGGGGCCAGGCCCCCCTGGAGAGCAGCCTGGACTCCCTGGGGGATGCCTTCCTGGACTCGGGCCGTAAGACTCGCTCCGCTCGCAGGCGTACCACGCAAATCATCAACATCACCATGACCAAGGTCAGGCTGCTGGGAGTGGGGCTGTAGGACAGTAATGTGCACTTCCTCTCAAAGGCATCTTTCCATCAGGTCCTCAGGTACAGGCAGGGATGTCCAGCCAGTCGTGGTTCAGATGGGAAAGGTGAGATCTTGAGAAGGGCAGCGATTGCTCAGGGCCTCTTCTGTGGAATGCTGGGCTGGAACTAGTCTGTCTCCTGACCTAAAGGCTAGTGTCCCACTGTGTATTGTGCTGGTTCTGTGCAGGCTGAAGGGTATGAATGGGGGAAGTTGCAGCCCGGCCCACTAGCGGACTAATGCCAGACTTGGGTTTCTTGCCTTGTTTTAATCTCAGGGAGGGTGTGGAGGAGGAGAGGAAGGAGAGGGGCCTTTGCTGTAGCATAGAGCGCTTCTTTGTGCAGACTGCCCCCTGCTACCAGAAAGCTGGAGAAATTACGGAAGATGGCTGGGACCCCAGGAAGCTTGGACTGAGGGACAGTGGAGGCTGTGGCGGAGCCAGACTGTAAGCTTAGCAGATATGGTTTCTAGCTTCAGCCACTTCCTAGCCATGTGATTTGGGATTAGTCACCTCACTTCTTTACAGGTCACCTCTGAAATGAGCTAACTCTACCTTTCCTCTCTCAGTGTTAATAGACTTAATGAAAAAAAACAGAAGAGACTTGACAGCCTTAGCACACTGTGAGGGTTTCTGGCAATAAGGCCCATTTGGAGACGCACGAGCTCAGGACCCTTACCCACCAGTGTGGGAACACATGCACCCATGCTGGGGGTTCTGAGTGACTCGGAAGGGACTGGGAGGTGGCTTTATGGTGTCAGGGACCCCTACCCGCTGCAACAACTCATTCTATCTTCCAGAAGCTAGACGTGGAGGAGCCAGACAGCGCCAACTCGTCTTTCTACAGCACACGGTCTGCCCCTGCCTCCCAGGCTGGCCCTCGAGCCACCTCCTCTACCCAGTCCCTAGCCCGCCTGGGCTCTCCTGACGACAGCAACTCTGCTCTGCTCAGCCTGCCTGGCTACCGGCCCACCACTCGCAGCTCTGCTCGCCGCTCCCAGGCCGGGGTGTCCAGTGGGGCCCCACCAGGTGAGGGGACTTAACTACACCCAGACATTTGACTGGAAGTGGATCCTGCCCCAGAGAAGAGGCAAGCTTTTAAAAATCTGGGCTGGCTTCCTGCACCAGCACACCCATCCCTCCTCCCTGTATCTCAGGGCTTCTCCTGTCCATCTAGGTCTGTGCTGAGGGAGCCTGAACCCAGCATACTCATGTAAGGGGCCTGAGATCCCTGGCATGGTAGTAACACCTGTCAGTTCTCAGGAGGTGATGGGCTGCTGGAAGGGCTCCCTGCATTGATTCCTGGCTTTCAATTAGATTCTCTTGGTGTGGGGCACCCCCAACTCTTGGCAGGTGAATAAGATGTGGTACTGTACCTGGCGTATGACCTCTTCCGATCTCTGCCAGGACAGCCGTAAAAGCCGTCCTGCTAGAAACAGTCGGTGCGCCCCACTGCTGTCCCTGTAGCACTGGATCAGAGCAGGACTGGTACAAGGCTCAGAGTCCCTGGATTAGGAGGAAGGCAGTGCTGGCAGCAAAGTCTGGCAAGGTCCCAGAGCCAGTGGGTAACCTGCCAACTCCAGCCCCCTTTGTTCCCGCCCCCTTCCCTCCCCAGGAAGAAACAGCTTCTACATGGGCACTTGCCAGGATGAGCCTGAGCAGCTGGACGACTGGAACCGAATTGCAGAGCTGCAGCAGCGCAACCGAGTGTGTCCCCCGCACTTGAAGACCTGTTATCCCCTGGAGTCTAGGGTGAGCCCCGGCATACTGCACAGGGCCTCCCACACCGGGGCCCCTCTTCGCTTGGCTTCTCACCCCAGTGCCACCTGCTGAGAGCCTACGCACTAGTGCCTGGGTCTCTGCCCTGCTGAGCAGGGTGACCTTGTGCTTCCAGATGAAAGAGCCAGCAGCTATAGCTCAGATGCTTGGGGAGCAGTCTGCTCAGTCTGCGGGCCATCCCTTCAGGGTGTAGGTATAGAGCGGACTGGGAAGGGAGGCCTTTAAGGTAGAAGGATCCAGGTGTTCCAGGTATCAGGCACGAGGAGAGATTGGAGGCAGCTGGTTCCTGCTCCATCTCCATACAGCAGGGGTCAGCTGACTGCTGCTTCCGCCCGTATAGCCCTCCCTTGGCCTGGCCACCATCACTGATGAGGAGATGAAAACCGGAGACCCACGGGAGACCCTGCGCCGAGCCAGCATGCAGCCAGCCCAGATCGCTGAGGGCGCTGGTATTACCACTCGGCAGCAGCGTAAACGGTTGTCCTCAGAGACCCACCAGGGCCCTGGCACCCCTGAGGTAGGTGACTTTGGTGTCCGTGTTCTGTTTTAACCCACACTGCCAGCTCACAAGTCTTGAGAAGCAAGGATATTTCTCTCCAAGGCTGTGACGGATAGGACTGTGGGCTAGGGTGGCCTTTGGCTGAGGTGGGGAGGGGAGCAGGTTGACTATAAGCCGACTCAGCTCTGAGAAGCCAGAGCACATGGCTTGGGACGTGACACCTTCTTCCCCATAGTCCAAGAAGGCCACCAGCTGTTTCCCACGCCCTATAACTCCCCGAGACCGACATGAAGGGCGCAAACAGAGCACTGAGGCCCAGAAGAAGGCAGCTTCAGCTGTTCTTAAACAGGTGAGGCTGGGGCGGAAGGGGGCAACGGCGCCCTCCTCTCCTGGCAGAGCCCTGGGAAGACAGCAGTAGACTCCATTTGACAGACCCCACCCTCACCCCAGGCTGATCGGCGCCAGTCAATGGCTTTCAGCATCCTCAACACACCCAAGAAGCTGGGGAATAGTCTTCTTCGGCGAGGAGCCTCAAAGAAGGCCCCAGCCAAGGCCTCCCCCAACACCCGCAGTGGAACTCGCCGCTCCCCACGCATTGCCACCTCCACAGCTAGCGCTGCCACCGCCACTCCTCGGGCCAAGGGCAAGGTAGGAGCACGGCCGGAAGGGGACAGGGAAACCTAAGGAAAGCTGCGCACCTCCAGATTACCCGTGGGGCAGATCTAAGGCAGGGGCAGGCCAAGCCCTTGGAGCTTGGGGGAGTTACGGGGAGGCGTCCCCTTGTCTGGGTAGCAGCTATTACTGAAGAGAGGAGACAGGGGACCCCCCCTCCCCACTGAGTGCGCCCAGATGCTTAGGCGTGGCCAGCCACTGGCAGCTTGAAGCTTGTCATGTCCAGGGCGCACAAAGGAGGGGATCCATTGGGCTTGTGGCAGCAGGGTTTCTCTTGAACCAGCTGGTGCCCCCTGGAAACAAGGCTCATCCATTCATGTGACTGTGTCTCATCTCTTTCAGGCAAAGCACTAAATGGCCGGTACCGTGAGTGGCCCCACCTGTGTTCTCAGTGCTGACCTTGCCCAGGCCCCATCCTTCTGTCCCTCTCAGTGCCTTCTCTCAGCTCCCAGGCCAATGGTGGCCAAACCCCTAGAGACAGTGATGCCTACCCGCACCCTGGCCTGGTACCTGGACCTTCACCGGTGCCTTCTCTGGCACATCCTCAGAGCTGGCCCAGGAGGCTTGGAGCTTGGACAGTGTGGGACCCCCTCCCTACCTTGCCTCCTGATCTTGGGGCTAAGTCACTTCTCCGTCATAGCCAGATGTGAGGCTGCCCATGAGCGGCTGGGTCCTTGGGCCCAGCCTCCAGTCTAGAAGGGACCACTGGAGGAGCAGGCTCTGGTTCCTGCAGCTGGCGGCCCGGCCTAGCAGAGGCCCTTGCTCTTGAAGCCCAGGAATGGGCACAACCTGGTGTGAGCCTGTCCCCCTGCTCCTTCCACCCAAAGGCACAGCTGCCCAGAGGACAGAGGTCCTGGGTCTCTGGGGCAGGAGGGGCAGCCTTCATAGCGGCTCATAGACCTGCACTGGGGTGGGATCTGAAGTCATGGGAAGGTTTTTAAGGGCCAGGGATGGGTCTTTTCTAAATGTTATTACTTGTAAATAAAGTCTATTTTTCTCCCTGGAGTGTCGAGCTCCCTTGATCTGCACAGGGAAAGGAGAGAAACCCAAGCTCTTCCTAAGCCTTTGTCCCTGAGAAGTGTTCCAAGCCACCTACTCTCCTCCGTCCTTTTGCTCTGGGGACCACGTTTTCCTCAGGATCTTCCCACATTCCATTTCTGGCTTCAGTTACTGATAATTATGAGCTGCTGTTCTGTTTTAAGTACCTGAGTTCCCCTGAATCTGGTTTGTCCTTAGCTCTTAAGTGGCAATCCCTGTGCCTGTGAGTGGCACTGAGGCCTAAATGAGCAGATATCCAGATGCCTCCATTGAGTAAATCCTTTATGAGGCCCCACTGTGGGCCCTACAAGCAGCCACTGCACCCTTCTTCTGGAACAGTCCATTTTGGTGGAAAAAAATGTACAGCATGAGTCATTGCAGAGTACGGACGTCTCTTCAGCTGGCCTTCAGGGCTCACCTGTTGGGATGGTGAGGAAGAGGGGACCAAGTGAGCAAAGGTACAGGAGTGAGAGCTGTCTAGGAATAAGGAAGGTCACTTGCAGGCCTCTGCAAAGTCATGCTGGGAATACAGGCTGGGCCTGTGCATGCTGGACTAAGGCGCTGATAGGTCTTGAGGTTTCTGAGTAGGACAGCAATGTGACAAGACTAGGGCATTAGAAAATGGGACAGGCAGAACAGGGCAGTTAATGTGGTTTTTCTGGGCAGATAGGATGGGGCTGCTCGCCTGCACAGCCTGCAGCTGCTGGATCCCTCCCCTGTGGGCAGGCAGGACCCAGGCTCTGCTCGAGGTCATGCTGTTGCTGGCCTGTGCTGACTCTTGACCCTGCTGACGTGGGTAGCGGGGCCCCCGGGTTGTGGCTGGAAGGCAGAGCTTGCTGAGAGGACAGGTGTGTCCTCAGCCCATCCTGGGGAAGGAAGGCAGAGAAACATCTGGTCACTTCTCCCAGCCGTGCCTCCCCTGCCAGAGTCCGGAGTCCTTTTCACTTGCACCTCTGGCTGGCCTTGGGCAGTGATAGGTATTGGCTTACAGGCTGCCCTGGCAGGTTCCACCCTTTCCTCCCAGAAGCAGAGCTCCTCTTTGCCTTGGAGGCCTCCCCTCTGTTCCTCACCCAGAGCTGGGCCAGGACGATGTGACGCTGGGCAACCTGTCCAGGGTCCGCAAACACACAGGAGAAGTTGGTGCTTCTTAGGGCAGGGCTCAGCTCCTCCAGCACCAAGGCCTTCCACAGCCGGGTGCTTGTGCTCCCGCGCTCCCAGCTGGAGCAGGGAAGGAAAAGTGGTGAGGGCTGCAGGGCAAGGCCTCCCGCCCCGCGGTATCACTGCAACCCTCACCTGGTGCTGCACTCCCTCAGCAGGCCTGGGAGGTGCTCAATGAAGGAGCCATTGCCCAGCCAGTAGAGAATGTTGAAGTGAGGGAAGCGGCTGCAGGCCGTACAGGACAAGGTCAGCGTTCCATCTAGGGACATATGTGGCTGTCAGCCCTACCCCAGAACAGGCCCGCCCTGCTGCCCTTCTCACTGGAGCCCAGCGTCCTGCTGGGCACGCCACCCATGCAGCAGTCTGTTAAAAGGAAAGTGCAGAGAGGCCCGAGGCCTGAGCACAGGGAATTTGGGGAAAGGTCCTTGGTCATGTGATGGTTCAGCTTTTGAGCCTTTCCCTCAGGATGACCTCTTCTAGTGCTCAGCCACTGAATGTAGAAGCCCGGGCCAAAGGGCAGCGTGAGTACCTGATGTTCACAAGATGGCCAGGAGACAGGCAGGCTCTGGGTGGTGGGCTGAGCTTGGAGAATATTGCCACCGAAGCCCTTGAACATCCTCTGCCATCCCTTAGGTGTGAGTCCCCTTCGATAGGGATCATCTTGGGAGCTGGGTCCTGAGCCCACGCACAATACTGGGTTGAGGAGAGAGTGGTGAACACTCAGCCAGCCAGCTCAGTGGGTGATGCACAGCAGGTGAGAGGTGCACTTCAGCCAACCCGACCTTGGCACTCTGTGCCCACAACCCACCCTCTGATCGCTATGTTCTCCTGGGCTCCCGGCATGATTGCTCCTTACTCAGTGGCACTTCCACCTCTGGCCAGGTCACCTCCAGTGCTGGGCACAGCTCAGCTGTTGGGAGCGCTGGGGGCGAGGAGGGGCAAGGGTGCTTTGAGATCCCAGCTGTGATGGTCTGAGATGTAGGTGTGGCTCTGGCCAGGACAGTGATGGTGTGGGAGCACAGAAGCAGGACCCACAAGGAAGAGGAGTCTGAGGAAAGGACAGAGGTCAGCGGTGACTGAGTCACCGGCAGTGCTTGGATCTCAGCTCCTATCTTGAGCAGAGCAGGTGTTGCTGCCTAGTTAAAAGTATAACTCCAGCCAGAGATTCTCGGGCTCTGGGCGGAAATCAGAGCGGGCAGAGGCCCCTGAGCCCCGGCCTTCAGCCTTCTGAGTGGAGCACAGAGGAGCTGGGAAGGGAGCCAGTGGATGCTTCACAGCTCAGCTCAGGTCCCCCAGCGCCCAGCCCTCCACGGCTGGTGCCTGCGCTCCCTGCTGGAGCAGAGGAAGTTAAAAGGAGCGGGAAGGCTAAAGCATCGCACCCTGCTGAGCTCACCTGGGGTGAAGGCAGAGCCAGCTCCATCACTCCCTTCCATTCAGACCCCGCCCCACCCCCACCGACGACGCACAGCCCCAGGTCCCACCTGGTGTCCAGTTCTGGCCCATGGTCATGATGCTGTCAGGAGCTGGCAGGCCTGGCTCTATATATCTGTGACTCGACTTCCTCTCAGCCTGAGAAAGGGGAAATCGACTATTCTTACCATTTTCTCAGTAACCCCTCCCTCCTATAAACTCCACAGCTGCTCCAGAGGTCTGAACGCTCAGTGGGCTGCCAGGCATTTCTCTTTACTCTGTCTGTATGTCACAGCAAGTCCCAGAGGACAGGCCTCCAGCACAGGCTGGATCAACAAGCTCCTACACCCCAGGTCTTATTAATATAATGACTACTTTGTCCAGTCCTACCCCTTCATTAGGGAGGGGACAGGCCCACAGCAGGGCCAGGGACTTACCTAATTTCACAGGAAGGCGACGCTCCCTCCACTGTGTGGAGCTCCTTCTGGGAAGGGCAGGATGCAGTGAACTCCTTCTGGGAAAGTACTGCCCACTTCCCATTTCATCATTTTCACTTTTATTCTTTTTCTTCTATTCCTTTTTTTTTTCCCTTTTGGCAGTCCTGGGGATTGAGCCCAGGGCCTCACACAGTAGGCAAGCACTCTACTACCACCAAGCTACATCCCCAGCCCTCATTTTTATTTTGGAACAGGATCTCACTAAGTTGAAATACATCCCCAGCCCTCATTTTTTAAGTTTCGGAACAGGATCTCACTAAGTTACCCAGGCTGGCACCAAACTTGCAGTCCTCCTGCCTCAGCCTCTGGAGTGGCTGGCTCACTTTCACTTTTGTTCTAACCAGGGAATTCGTAGCAGGCACTGAGAGGGCAGCTGCTGCATCTTTTTCAGTCAGTGCTCACAGTGGTCAGAAACCAGCCTGTTAACTCCCAGGCCCATCAGCTTCAAACACCAAACTGGGATTTTTTACCTACCCCACCCCTCAGCACCCATGGTATGAACCAGATGAGTGTCTCAAAGATCAATTTTGTCTTGGCCAAGGATCAGGACTGCACCTTCATTTCCATGTCAGCAGACCTCTGCTCCTTTCACATCCATACTGACAATCAGGGGACAGTATTCCTAGGCACTGGGGATCCAGAGCTGGATCACTGTGACCCTCTGAGGCTCAGCAGCATCCCAGCCCATCGATATCCCGGCCTTTCTCAGACTCCCTACACCCCCATCCCCAAGATAAGCCCCCATCATCCCCACAAACCCTTCTCACTTTCCTGGTCCTAACTGCTTTGGCCAAAGCTGCAGGTCTAGGGTCACTGGTAAGTCTAGACTCCCACTTTCTAGCTCCCAAGGAATCCTGAAGAGTTCTACTTTTCAGAAGCTCCCCTCTGGGGGCTCCAAAGCTCAGCGCAGCTGTGTCCAGCCCCGTGTGCCACACCACAGGAAAAACACTGACCGCACTTTGCCACCTCATCCACAGGACCTCTCAGCTGAGACCTTAACACACGCTGAAAGCTGGCCCTAAAAGGATAGGAAGGAGCTTCTTAGAGAAAACGCAGCGGCCCCGCACTGCTTCCGGCACCTCAGAGGCTACATAAATATGCCAGTCTGGTTACTGAGAGACCAGCCGGGGCTGTGCCAGAGCCAAGAGTAGGCAGGGCTCACTCTCGGAGTTGTTCAGTATCTGAACAAGACGTGTGTCTGGTTCGTGATTTTGTTATCAGAAACGCAGGACTGGTGTTGAGGGCCAGGGATAGATCGGGCTTAGAGGATGCATTAGAAATTTAGACCCTGAAGTATAACAGCCACATCCTGCTCTTCAGGTGTCTAATTCACATTTCCGGCCCCCTCAGTTACTCCCTCGCCTCCTGCCCTAGAGGCTCCTAGGTTGCAGGGGAAACTCCCTAGAAACTCCAGTATTTCTAGGAGTTAGGTCCAGGGCAAGGCCACTTAGGGTTTCTGAGACACGGTCCACGGCGGGGGGGGGAGGTGCCAGGGAGAGGAGACAGGAATACTTTAGAGTGTAACCAAGACCAGCAGTGGGATTCAGGACTGCTAAGCCTGAAAAA
>PVJO010020961.1:0-12597 GCA_004026905.1 Hystrix cristata | reverse complement strand
GTACCATGGGCAGGGAAACTGGCTGATAGTGGCATTGAGAAGGCTGGGGAGTCGGGGTGCTGACCAGCCCATTGATGCCCCACAGCCACTTGTGCCTGGCCTTCCACCATTCCCAGGAATGCTGGGAAGGAATAGTGGAAACGCAGTACCAATCGCCTCCAGGCCTCAGCTCTCTAAGGGGGGCAGTAGAGGCAACACCACCTTGGGGACCCCAAGGAAAGAGGTGGAAAGAAGAGAAGCAAGATGGTGTTCAACTTTCCAACCCAGCTCACAGAGCTTTATTAAGATGAGCATGATGGGACCCTGCTTGGTTCTCGCTGTCCCTGAAGGGGTAGGCCCTATTGAGCCTGATTCCCTTGAAACCCAGTGCCCACAGCCCCCCCTCTTTCTTCAAAACTCCCAGGACCAAGGCTGAGGCCTGCCTGGAAGCCCCTCTTTAGTACCTGTACTCACCTAGGCCTTACTCTTCTTCCCACCCATCCACCATTCCTGTTGTGAGGAGCAGGAAGAACCCCGAAATGAAGTTCACACAGAGATATCCCTGGGCTGGGAATCCCCTGCTAGCTTTAAGGGCAAATTCACTGCCTGCTGACTGGGAGAAACAGGTATCTGTTATAGCCAGACCTCCTGCTACGCATGCACACGCATGCGCACACACACACAAACATACTCTCCCTCAGGCTTTCAGGAAGGAAGTGATACGGCAGAGTGGCCTTTGGCACGTCACCACTTCCAGACCAAAGGATCAGCTTGCACAAGAGGCCCTCCGTCATTGCTGAAAAAAGTTGTCCCCTCAGCCCCACTCTATATAGATGGCCTCTGCTCCAGAATGACCCCAGCCCTGCTCAGGGGCAGATTTTCCATGCTGCTGATTCTTGCAGTTGTGCCAAATACATCAAGGCCCCAGCACTTCCCTTGTTGAAAAAGTCACTGACAAAGCTTCCACTTGCCTCACCCAGCCTTTGGCTCCTGGACAGTGTCTCCTAGGGAGACAGAGCCAGACACAACACTCATCCTATACACCACACGGGGCAGAGGGAATACACCTTGCCCCTCAGTGCTCATCTGTGCCACCGGGCTGAGCTCTTCAGCTCTTCCAAACTGAGTGGCCCAAGTTTGGGCCCTGCAGAGAGAGAGGAAGGGGGCGGGTGTGCTGAGGCCTCCAGCTACCTGAGAACCCACGAGTGTTCTCTACTGAAGGCGAGAAGGCTCTTTTAAACCAAAAATGTCATGGCTCTGCTCCCAACTTTCTCAGGCAGGGTGAGGCCTGGAGGGGGGCAACTCCTGTGTTCCACAATAAAAAAGGGTTTTTTTTTAAATATATTCATCAAAATAGTTTTCTTTTAAAAAGCCCCCCACTGCTGACAGCCCCACTGGCTGGCTCTCCATCATATCCCTCCCCAGGCTGGACACAGTCGGAGGAGTCCTGAGTGGCCCAAGCGCCCTTTTGAGTTTGTCCCACCCAGGAGGTCTTGCGGGCAGGGAGGAGAGCTCCCTGAGGTCCGTGGTGAGCAGGGTGGGTTCTCCACTGATGCAATTTCTGGACTACTCCAGGCCCAGGATGTAGTTGATGCCCTGCACCAGGCCGATGATGACAGGCTGCCAGGCTACCAAGTATCGAAGCCAGTCTAGCAGCTGACCATACATGACGTGAGGCCTCTCCCAGCTGCCAGCGTGTTAAGGATCAGGGGCTACATGCAAGAGCTGCTGAGTTTGCCTAGCACTAAAGGAGGGGTCCCTGGACCCACCCAGGTCTGCCATGCTTGCCAGGTGCTCACAGCCTACAGGAAAGACAGCTGCTTGGTCTCTCTTCAGCACTTCATGTGGGATGAAGGGCTGAGCCCAGAGAATGGGGGAAGGAGGACAGAGGGACTGCTGAGACAGCCAGGAAAGACACAAGAGGTAAGAGCTCTGTGATCAGCATGCATGAAGGGCTTGATGGGACACTTCCTCTAAAATGGGCCAGCAAGTGTGAGGAAACAGCTTGGAACTCAGATACCCTATAAATGTGCCCATGACAATGGCTACGAGGAGGCTGGGAGTGAATGTGGTAACCCTCAAGGTGCTCGTGTCCAGAACTGATGGTTTTCTCTGTCAAGAAAGGGGTTGATCTAGGGTCAGAGCCAGGATGGAAGAGGGACAAGGATGTTACTCACAAGGGATCACCCCTGGCAAAGGCTGTAAGGAGGCGCCATCCAGAGCATGAAGCACCAGGTCCCACTGAGGCCAAGCTGCCCGGAGCTGGGTTCCTTTCCTTTTGTTCTACATCTAAATGCTGGACAAGGGATCTCATCTCTGAGGACAGCTCAAGGACAAGGCCCTGAAGCTGGGCGGGGGCGGGGGGACGGGGACTTCCAGGGCATCAAAAAGATCAGCCTGGCTCAGCCCTCTGAGAGCTGAGGGAAGCCCAATCCTCAGCTCGGCCATGGAATTGTAATTGTCCTTGAACTAGGCCTAGAGCAATCAAGCAGGAAATCTGAAAGGGGAGAGGCCAGAATGTCTTGTTCAGGGATGTGGGGATATACTAGGAAGACAGTGTCCCTTGTATGGCCGGGCTAGTGTACAGGAAAAAGGGGACAGGAACCATGGAGAAAGGGCAATGTGGAAAGGAGAGAGGAGAATGCTGGGTCCTGGACTGCATGGGAAGTGAAGGTGGGGCCAGAGAAGCAGCCAGGCACTTTCTAACAGACAGGCTGTGAGGAGGAAGAGACGGGTGAGAGCTGAGTAGGCAAGAAGTGCTAGCTCAGAGGAGCAAGGTCCTGTGCTGAAAGTGGATGGGGACAGGGGTCCCTCACCGGGGCCTGTGCCTTGCAGACACTGCTCACGCAGAGCGGATCCCTAGCTGCACATCATGGGTAAGATACCACTCACTAGTTAAGCAACCTTAAAGAAGCGTCCCAACTTCTAAACTGTTTCATTTGTAAACTGAGGGTATTATCCAGGTCACAAAGTTGCTAGGGAATCAAAGGAGCTAATACAAGAGAAGTACTTAACACTGTGCCAGCCACACACAGAAAATGGTAGCCACTATTCTTATGGATTTATGGCCAGAAGGTTAGCTGCTAGTCCTCACCATGTCACACCCACAACTTCCCCAGAACAGAAGCCAAACTCAACATGTTCCAGGTTGGGAGTAAGAGGAAGGGTCTCAGGAGGACCCAGATCCAGGGTCATGCTGGGCAGCAGTTTCTTCTACCACCCACTCCCAATAATGCACCCAGACAAAGGATACGGATTGCTGAACATCCTCTTCAGGTCTACTTTCTCTTTGCAGTAGGGACATGTCTGCTTCTTTCCCACAATGCACCAGCCGCGGATACAGAACTCATGGAATCTGAGCATCATGCATCAAGGGAAATGGTGGGAAGTGAGGATGGAAATTTAGCCCCATGCCGATCTGCAAGGTGCTTGTGGGCCAGCTCTGGAGAAAGGTTCAAATCCTGGTTTCATTTCTTATCGGCCTTGTAACTTTGGGCAAATCCCTTTTTTCAGAATCTGTTTCTTCACATGTGGAGTGAGGATAATGATCTGTATATTATAGAGTTGTTACAGGGCGAGATGGAGATAACACATGGATCTCCCAACACAGTCACAGAATGGGAGTTGAGTACATACATGATCAATTTTAGCAACATTACTCAGAATAGGGAATTTGATTCTAAATTGAGGGAATCCATTAGAGGATTCCGTTTCCTGTGACATACACTCTGGGGTCAGCTAGTACAGCCTCACCAGCTGCAGCCTCAGGTTCTCTTTGACCTAGGTGATCTACAGCCACTGTTCACACACAGCGGGCTCCAGCTGTGGGAAGGGGTGTGGAACGCTGCAGTTTTCACCCCTGCATGGCTCTCTTCCTCTCAAAGGTCTGGATAGCACGCCCAGGGTCACAACTAAGCCCTTCCCTTGCTGACTAGAGTGTGGCTGCAGAAGAGATGTAGCCCAAGAGCTAAAAGCAGGATACACATGATTGCAGGACAGCCTGTATGTGTTCTCGATGATGCCCTCTTCACTGACGTCCACAAAGATCTGCTGCCCGCACACGGCACACACGCTGTCGGAGAGGTGTTTGGTAGGCATGCCTGACTCGCTGTAGAACTAGACAAGAACAGGAAGCAAAGACAGGAAAAGCTGTGAGAGCTGCTCAGGTGGGAAAGCATCAGAGAGGCCTGGAGTCTCCTGCAGTGGGCACGCAGTGGCAGGGGAGTTAGAGGACATCTTTCGTAAGACAAACGAAATTCGTCTCTACCAGGTGGGTGGGGAGAAATGGACAGACCAGAGACAGGTTGGGAAGTTAGATGTAACAGTATCTGAAGGCTGGCTGGGCTGGCCAGCCCAGGAACAAGAGGAGCGGAAGGGGGAACTCCTCAGAACCAATAATCAGGAGCTGTGTCAGGTAAGCCATTCTGTGGCCAGACTATCCATGGTTCCATCAGAGATGGACAACATCACTCTCCAACATTCACAACAGTGAAATACTGGGTATGATGCTGGTCTGGCAACCAGGGCATCTTCAGACATTTGTGGCAACAGCAAAGGAAGTTCAATCCTTTTGAATACCATTTGGCACCATGTCTCAAACTGTCACACCCTTTAACCCATTAATTTCACGTTACAGAATTTAAAGAAATAAATGGAAATGTTAAAAATGCTTTCTGTACACATATTCATTTAAGCATTATTTATAATTAGAGAAGCAAAGTGTTTAGCCTTTCCTCTAAAAGTTAAACAGAATCATATCACAGTTCCATCCCTAGGTAGATACCAAAAGATGTGACAAGAACTAAATAGACACATAAATCCCAGTGCTAACAGTAACCTGGTGGTAGAGTGCTTGTCTACTATGAACCAGGCCCAGGACTTGCAAACAACAAAAAAACCAGAAGCAAGGTGCTGGGTTCAATAACTAGCACTACAAAAACAAAACAAGCAAACAAACCAACAAACAAAAAAAAATATTAAGTACTAAAAGTAGGATATAAAATTGGATGTACAGTATGACTGGTATGATACATAAAGATGAGGCCAAATCTGTACAAAGATAAAAGATCAGAAGGAACTATGTAAGAATTTTACATTGGTGTTGTTTTCATAGTGGGATTATAAGTGAATTTTTTTTGGTAGTGCTGGGAGTTGAACGCAGGGTCTTGCACATGCTAGTCAAGCACTCTACCACTGAACTACACCCTCAGCTTTTCTGGGCTTAAACAGTTCTTAATGAATATATATTACTTTTATTTATTTTTTTATATATATTACTTTTAGATTAAAGGCTATTTAATACAGTGGTTAAATAGCCTTTAATGGATAATGGATAACTAATTCCATGCTCCAAAAAAAAATTCTACTTTGCATACTGTCTTCATGGTTTATTGCTAAATATCTAATAGCTACACAAACACGTATGTGAACGCGCGCACACACACATGCACACACAAACAAGCCTATGTAATGAGAAAACAACAAGTTTTAGACAATTTCAAGTCTCTTCTCCTTGGGTGTTGTGGTGTGTGTATGTGTGGTGTGTGTATGCGTACATACAAGTGCATGCCCGTATGCACAAGAATGTGTGTAACTGGAGTTTGAACCCGATTTTGTTTTAAATTGTGGTGAAACACACATAACATAAAACTAATCTTTCTTTTTTGGTGCCGGGATCAAACTCAGGGCCTTGTGCTTGCAAGGCATGCACTCTAACCGTTGAGCTAAATCCCTAGCTCCAAAACTAACCATTTTGAGCCTTTTATTTTCTTCAGTGCTGACTGAAGATTGACCCCAGGGTCTAAAACATTCTAGGCAAGTGCTCTATCATTGAACCGCACCTTCAGTCTCTTAACTTTTGTATATGTGTGGTGGTGTGTGTGGTACTGGGAACTGAACTCAGAGTGACACATGTGACAGGCAAGTGCTCCACCAATGAGCTACTTCCCTAGTATTTTTTATTTTTTTATTTTGAGACACAGTCTCACTAAAGTCCAGGCCAGTCTTTTTTTTTTTTTTTTTTTGGTGCCAAGGATTGAACTCAGGGCCTTGCACTTGCTAGGTAAGCACTCTGACCACTGCACTAAATCCCCAGCCCAGGCTAGTCTTGAACTTGGAATCTTCCTGCTTCTGCCTCCTGAGTAGCTGTGATTGCAGGTGTGAACCACCATACAGCTATCACTGATAAATGGATTATTCAATAATACTAGGCATATTCACACTATTGTGCAACCAACCTCCTGAACTTTTCCCAGAACTTTTGCATCTTGCCAAACTATATAATGAATTGTTTGTTTTTTGTTTCTTTTTTCTTGGTACCAGGGATGGAACTCAGGGCCTCATGCTTGCGAGGCAAGCACTCTAACCACTGAGCTAATGTTTTTTGTTTCTTGAGACAGGATCTCACTATGTAATTCAGGCTGGGTTTGAACTCACTATATAGCCCAGGCTGGCCTCAAATTTGTGGTAATCCTCCTGCCTCACCCTTCCAAGTACTGAAATTACTGGCATACACCACCATGCCTAGTCATAACGATTTTTTTTTTTTAGACACGGTACTGTTATATAGTTCAAGCTGGCCTTGAACTCACTATGTAGCCCAGGCTGGCCTCAAATTTGCAATAATCCTCCTGCCTCAGCATCCTAAATGCTGGGATTATAGGCGTATGGCAACACGCCCATTTTATAATGAATTCTTTTAAAAAGCCTCCTGCATCTTATAGTTTTCCTGTACCTGTAAGGCAGACTACTTGTTCTTAGTTCTTTACATTCTCTTAATTTGGGTTTGCTCTGGGTTTATTTGTGTATTTTTTATGATTTTTTGTTTTGTTTTGTTTCTAAGCAAAACTGGTCTCTAAAAAAGCTAAAACCCAACTTGGTTCAAAGCTGGGAACAACAGTGGAGGAGGAAAGCAGCACACAAGTGTGGGACGAGCAGTAAGAAGAGTAAAACTGTGAGCCCCAGAGCAGACACGGCTGCACTGCCGGGATCTCCCGTCCTCCCACCAAACTGCCCTTCTGAGGAATGGCCTCCCAGCCACCAGAGTGGCTATCCAGCAAGTAGAGTCCAATCTCTCTCCCTTACTGTAAGACCCCATTGTCATGGCCCCTCTTGAATAATTCTTACCCTTCTTTAAACACAAGCAAAAAAGGCAACGAGCCAGCTATGGTGGTGCATGACTGCAATCCCAGCATACAGGAGCCTGAATCAGGAGAATTACAAGTTTGAGGCCCTCTACAGAAACAAAAACTACTACCTGATTCCAAGAGTCCTGAAGGGTAGAAGGCAGAGGTGCCACACTGACCTGAAATTCCACAAACAGAGCTTTCTGCCTTCACCTGCTTGAAAAACCATAAGCAGCTCACGGTGAACTCACTGATTATCACAGAACACTCAAGTCACCCTATCGCTGGGAAAACCGAAGCCCAGAAAAGGAAAGAGCCCTGACTCTGACACCTGCCCAAGTCCTAGCCCTGGCCAAGGCCCTCCATGAACAACTGCTAACACTGCAGAAATCAGCCACTCTGCTCGCTGAAAGTCAGTTATCCACAAGGTTCTGACTCGTTTTTCAAAAGTGCAAAGGCGACTGAAAAAGACAGCTAGAGTCAGAGGGTGGGGCCAAGGCCCAGGGATTCTCCACACAGTACCTCTCCCAAGCTAGACTCAGCACGGCAGCCTTGTGGGGTCCATCGCTACAAAGTCCAGCAGACTCGGGGCCCTGTCCTGGGTCCTCTGGGCAGCTACCGACTGAGCTGACGTGCTCCTCAAGAAGTACTCCCCACCCTCAAAGAAGAGCGGAAGCTGTGACTGTCCCAGCCCAGGAATATCCCAGGTGTTCAGCGTGTGTCTGCTTACCAACGTGCTTGCTCCTGCTTGCTGAGTGAATGGATGAGTAAATGGGGCAAGGAGTCAGAGGAAGGCTAAAGAAGGCTTCCTGGACTGTGTTCCGGCTTAGAACACCCAGGTCCGTCTGCTGGACAGACAGAAGGGTTCAGTTCTGCTCTGGCCACACAGGAGCATGGCTCTCGCTCTGGCCCGCGGCGCCGACAGTGAAAGGATTAGAACAGCCCAACTCAGGAGGTGGGCTACAGCTCCGAGGAACAGCTCTGCTGCCCTCGGGACACTGGGACAAAGGATGTAAGGTCAGAGGGGACTTGGATGAGGCAATGAAAATATCTATTAAGACCCTGGTTTCCCGAATCGTCCCCCCGCCCCAAGACCAACATGGCAGCAGACAGGCAGGGTTAGCAAGGTCATCAGCTAAGCCTGTCCAGTCAGTAAGTCCCCTGCAACCCCAAGGCCACAGAAACCACACAGAAGAGCCTGAATCAAGAGGTACAGAGGTCAAATTGGGCAAAGTAAAGGGAGGCAGATTTCAATTTTAACTCAGGAGCCTTTATTTTTTGGTAGAAAGGGTTCAAGAGTCCAGATGGTGAATGAGGATTAGACCTAATTTCAGTTATCTGTCATTTACTCTCTTGGTGACCTTGGATAAGTCACCTAAACCCCTCTTTTCACCAAAATTTACTGGCACCAAAGTGCCAGCCACTGGACTAAGTTCTTGGGATATAATACTGGAAAAGCATAGGTCTGCCCTCTATCTTCATGGAACCTACAGCTAGGAGTGACTAACATTTAAAAAATAAATATTTAAACGAGGAGTGGTGGCACATGCCTATAATCCCAGCACTTTAGGAGGCTGAGGCAGGAGGACTGCAAGTTAAAACCCAGCCTGGGCAACTTGGCGCCTTAAGGAGCAGCTGAGTCCAGTTTGCTGATAGCTATTGAGAAGTCTGCCAGAATCAGTGTCAGAGTCACTAAAGACCCAAGGTTAGAATTGGTTAAGAAGTGAATCAAAGATGACTAAAAAGGAGACAGAAAGGAGACCTTCTGGAAGTTTAGCTATGGATGATAGGAAATAGGTCAGTAGCTAGAAGAAAAGGCAGGTCAAAATGTTTAAAATGTTAATGGGAAAAGCCCAGTAGAGATCAGAGAACTAACTTGCTAAAAAGCACAGAGCTAATTAAAAACAGGGTAGAATTTGAAACCAGGGCTGTCTAACTCTAAACTCCTAGCTCTTTCTACTGCTTCAAGTGGAGAAGATGAGTAAGCAGCTAATCCTGTCTTGATGTTACCTGGGGCCTCGGAGGACCCAGGAGGAAAATCTGGGGTACGGCAACCTACTCAGAGGATAAAGTGGGAGGTAGGACGCATGACCCAACACGGCACAAAGAATGTGCTACTCCCCTGCCTTCCCAACAATTGTCTAGTACTCTGTACGGTGTAAATGGCTGAGATGTTTCTTCTGAGCTCAAACCTAAACCATCTCTTCTACTCTTTATCTAGGCATCCCCCCCTCCATCTTTTCCCCAGAAAATGTGTCTCCCAGAAAATAGGCTTATTTCACAATCCTTAACTGTATCCCAGCATGACTTTTGGTATGAATGGAAACTGACAGTCACAAGCTTATGATCTCACAGTGACCAGACTCACCAAAGGTCGGTCCCTTGATTCGATTTAAAAGGAGTTACTTTGGTAACTCATGTGAGGCAAAACAGACCCGATCCACACTAAAGAGGGTAATGCGGAATAGTAAAAAGGAATTGAGAATGCTTATTAATACAATTACAAAACCCCATAGTTTCATTTCTAGAAAACCTGAAATGAATTAATCACAAGGCTCTCATCAGGTCAAACCATTCTCAGAGGTGTCCTACAGGCCAACAGATAAATCTGATCTAGTCCCTGACCCTGAGGTCTGGTTGGGGGAACAGCTAAAAAATCAGCTATGACTCCCTGAGACAAGAGCTGTGATCTCAGAATATGTGGAAGTCTGTGAAAAATGACTAAGACTGAAAATGTGATATGTACAGATAATGGAATCAGTCTTTAGAAAGGACGGAAATTCTGACACATTGTACACTGTTAAGTTGGATGGACTTTGTTAAGTGGATGAACTTTGCAGACACTATGCTAAGTGAAATAAGCCAACCAAAAATAGACTAATACTGTATGATTCCTCTCACATGAGATGCCTAGAAAAGTAAATTTCATAGGGACAGAAAGTAGAATGATTCGGGACAGGGTAGGGGGAATGGGGAGTTAGTGCTCATGCATACCGAGTTTCAGATTTGCCGGAGAGAGAGTTCTGGAGGCTGAAGGCACTGATGGTCGCAGAACAACGTAAACATACCTAATGCTACTGAAATATGCTTTAAAATGCTTTAAAATGGTTAAAATGGGTGGGGCTTGTCCTGAGGCCGAGGCAGCCTGGTGTCTGGGACTGCGATGGCAGGGCTACAGTGGGCGGCAGAGGCAGAGGCGGGGCTGCTCTCCACCAGTGCCCACCGCCCGCTCCCCCGGGCCGGGCTGCAGCTGCTCAGGGCTACAGTCCCCTTCCAGCTACAGCAGCTGTCTCAGCACCGGGATGCAGGTGGCCGCGCAGTGCTGGAGATCAAATTCAGGACCCTGGATGTGCTAAGCAAGCCCCATGAAGATAATGTTTAATCAAGCATTGCTAATTATTCCTCCAGGGGACCAGCCTCTCTGAGGCTGCTGGCTGGCTGCTGGCTGGCTGTCTGGGAAGCCAGTTGCTGCTCTCACACCTCCTCTACCCACGGGGACCTTTTTAAATGAGGGATTGGCATATATAGCTTGTAGGCCATATTGGTCCTTCTGCCTGTTTTTACAAATAAAGTTTTATTGGGACACAGGCAAATAAAATAAAATGGTTAAAATGTTAAGTTTTATGTTTATTTTACTATAATTAAAAAACCAGTAACAGCCAGGCATGATGGCACATTATAACTCCAGCTACTCAGTAGCTGAGGCATGAGGACTGCAAGACTGAGGCTAGCCTCAGCCAAAAATAAAAAGGTCTGGGATGTAGCTCAGTATGAGTGGCTACACAGCATGCCTAAGACCCTGGATTCAATTCCCAGTACTGTAAAAAAACCCAAAAAAACAAAACTAATGATTAGGGACTAGCACTGTTACAGGAAATAAGCAACGGTGGTGCTAATAAAGGCTGCACCTGATCATACCGTGTACAGGGCACATGACTGAGAAATAAACACTGCTTGAATACATAAATGAATGAACTGGCCAACGAATGCAGGGAAGGCTCGGGTTTCCTGGCTTCCTCAAAGCACTGATCAGATTCTGCCTTCTGGAACAGCAATATTCCTGAAATTCAGCTTGCTATGGTTTGGGAGCTGAGGTGTTGCTGAATAGGGTAAGACCTACTTGACCAAGGATTTCAGCATAAATGATAAATAAAAGAATACTGGAATATTCAAGGACAGAAAAGTACCGCAATCCATCCTTCTCTCCCACGCTGGAGGCCCCTCTCTCATAGCCCCACAGCTCTGATTTGCTGGTATCCAGGCTTTAGCAGAATGCAGACTATGTATTACTTGAAAAGCTGGAGGTATTTGCTGTAGTAAACAAACCTGAATCAACTCCTGCTGAGTCACCCAGTACTACTACAAGCCATGCTGGTCTTAGGACTTGGCCCACTTGTCAGTTCTGTGCCCAGGGAAACAGCAGACTGCTTGTCTCGAATTAGGTGCAGAAGGCGGTGACCCTTTGGATCAGTGAGTGGCTGCTCTAAAAGGAATTACCACTTTCAATGTAAATCACCAAAGGAAGAGGTAGGTCCTCATCTAAGACACCAGGGCTCAGATGGCTGGCCTGAGTATAGTGGAGGGGAAGTATTTCTGTCAGAAATACAGGCTCCAGGTAGACATTCAGGAGGGTAGTCATCTAGAAATAGATTCTAGGTGATGGATACTAAGAAGAGGCTGAAAGACTAGGTGGGGCCTAGAAGGACCAGGAAGTGGGCAGTCTGGTAAGGCTTATTCACTCATTTCCTATCAGCCTGATAGTTTGTTTTTCTGCTATCAGCTTCAACCCTTTGGTAAAGCCAATGTGACAGATCCTTTCATCCTTGGGCCAGAAGATTTAATGAATGAGCATGGAAAGAATGGAGTGGTGGGGACATCAGTGAGATTCCATAAAGGGAAGAATATGAGGAATCAACAGCTGAGGTTTGAGGTGCCCTTCACCCCAACAAGAAATTCTTCTACTAGGTCTTTTGGGGACACTGGAATTTATCATTATTAGGGAGTTATTGCTTACAACTATTAGGGATTATCACTTTTAATCATGAAGCACCTAATAATTCTCCCTAAAAGAATGGAAAGCTGGGCATGGTGATTCACTCCTGTAACCCCAGGCCTTGGAGGCCTGAGGCAGCAGGATTGTAAGTTTGAGCCCAGCCTGGGCAACTTTTTACAAAAAATTTAAAAAGGTCTGGGGATGCAGCTGTGCATGAAGACCCTGAGTTCAATCCCTAGTTCCTCCTTCCCCAAAAAAAGAACATGGAAAGAGGTCCCAGCTCAAATCCCATTTGGGGAAGCCCAATGTAATTATTCCATCTCCTGAAAGAGAAGCCGACTTGTGGAAACTCTGAGCTCAGAGCTGATCGGACTGAAAAGATGAGGATTCTGTAGACTATTGTTAGTGATCTGCATGAAGTTTAAATAGGTAGCTGACAATAACTTTGAGATAAAGCTGGCAACAACCTGGTGAAATCAAATAATTGGTCCTATAAAAACA